>KI915054.1:1248992-1269605 GCA_000473445.2 Anopheles farauti
GTTCAGTGGATTTTGTATAATTAATTTTTTCGTGAAAACGCTGTACAAACTCGTCCATAATTGGTGCACTTACCCTATCAATTACATTAAATTATGCTCACAACTTATGCACATTTTGAAATGTCGTATCAATTGTTTGAAATATGCAGTTCGATGTACTTCCCTCGGAATGGCGATACTATTCGATAATGTTGAATATGATACAGGAAAGCAAATCTCGCTCCAAAGTCTAACGCCATCTAGTGAGAATTTTAATTCATTTTCCTATCGCTCACTCAGCTCAACGCTTCAATCTACATCAAATGCTTCTATTGTTTTGTGAGTGAAGATTCTGCATATTGAAACTAATCTAGCTTTTAATAATTTGAGTGTTAAATAATCTAACAAATCAATCTAACTAAAATAATCAAACTCAATAATCTAACTAAATCATCTAACAAAGCTATCTCAGTGTGTTCAATAAAAAGGTATATTAAAAAATATAGCGTTTCTGAAACGCTTGCATTCTTTAACATTTCACAGTGTGTGACCGCGGATTGACAGCAGCAGTGCTAAAAATTTTAAACAAAAACGGTCGCCATCTGCTTTCGTTTCATCAAACAGTTCAACGATCGACTGTCATTTTATTCTAAGTTAATTTGTGAATGTGGTGCCCATTTTTGTTCGTAAGATTGGTTCATCGTATAATTTCATAAGATTTTGCGTACCCAAATGGAGAGAGCCACAACGGTTTCGGATGCTTTAAAGGTACGAACGTTTGCGATGTAAACAATGAATCCATAGTATTACGAAGATTTAATCCTTCACAGCGTCAACGATTGTTAGCTGCACAAACCATACGTAAAGCAAACGACATGAGCCCTCAAACTGTACGGCATTTGCAGGAGAAATGTTCTCCTAAAGTACCGTTAGGCAACGCGACGATGTACCTTCCATCGGAAAGCAACGCATTGTCGCCGCAACAGCAAAAATCGCTCAATATAACAGAGTTGGAGGACGACAAAACAATCCATATGGCTACTACACCGAGAAAATTCACTTTCGAGCCGAAAGAGATAACTGCCCGTTCAACCATGAGCCAGCAAGCATCTATACCCGGAAGCAAAGCAAAACCGATGAAACTGCTATCCGCTGGTATTGAGGAAATCCTTGCTTCTAGCTTCGCCGATAACATACGATGCATGGGCCGGTCGCTTCGTGAAACTGTCGCTAGCGTTCAAGCTGATTACGGTGGCGAAAAACTGGCCGAATTGAGCCTACCACGTACGGCGGATATGAGCAAACTATCGTGTGACTCACTTTCTTCACTGCCGTCCGGTACACGTCCAGATACTGATTCGGAGTTTATAAAAGGAAATCCCAGACAATCAAATAACGCTCCTTGGGAAATGACACAGCCTGCATTTGATAGCAGCTGGATGAAGGACAAGATCAACGAGTTGAGCCAGATGGAAGAAGCAAGCTTCCGATCCGGAGATCAGATGGCATCTAGATTACTCGCCGACGAGATGGCCTGGGAGCAGGAAAATGCGGACATTCCGGAAATGAACGCAAAACAAAGGCAGATCAGCCCGGTGAACAGTACGCGCAAGCCGCAACTGAAGGATCATATAGACTTTTCCTGCTTTTCCGGGTATTTAGCTCAGGAGGACGACGTATCACAGCATTGCAACAAAAGTGACGTTGAAAACGATAAAAGCAGCTGCTCGGTTGGAAACTATTTTAACAAAATGTCCGATGATCTGAGGGATATGATTGGCGACCATAGCCCGCCACAACGGAGGCCACTGCCACTGATCGATGTAACGAATGATATAGGTAAATGTTTAGAAAACTGTTCCGATTTCGATTTCTATTGATACTATTTTTATGTTGCAGAAAGTCCACGAAGTCCATCGAAAGCGAATAGAGATCGCAACGGCAAAGAAAACAAAGAAAATTCACTCAGTGTATCTTACATTACCAAAGCCATGAGTAAGTATAGCTTATACCATCAATCGATAAAGAATTATGCCGCTCAAACAGTTCACACATTATTTTTTGATAGTTTAAATTTAGAAAATGTGATTGCCTGAATAACTTATGCAAATGACTAAAAAATCCATCCAATTGCATTACGATCCTCGCTTCCCAAGGCAGCTAGGCTAGGGACAACTTTTGAATGATCTGGATAAGAACACTTTAATAATGGGTTTTTTGAGCAGGGCTTTTATTCTCATAACGTTCGAGATTGTTCTTTTTGTGCGACAGGTGGGTCCAAGTAATCAAGGCTATAGACAAACATTTGAATTTCCGAGTAATCAAGGCTATGACGAACGATTTTCCCTCAAGAGAGGTTTGTACAAACACTGCAGTAATTCATTTTGAGAGCAGAAATAGCTCTCTTTTTCTCCCTCTCTCTCTCTCTCTCTCTCTCTCTCTGTATCTATCTATCTATCTATATTTTGGCTTAATGACCAAATCTATGTCAGGCATTTTGGTCTACTACTAGAATAAATCAGTACAAATACAAATAAATCATGTCATATATGATTCATAGTCGCTTGTTAGGAAAACAATGTATTTTAAAAACATTGTTTTACACATTGTTAAAAACATTGTTTTAATAAAAATAATATTTTTAAAACAATGTTTGCAAAATGTTTCCGGTTTTAATAAAAACAATGTTTTAACATTGGAAAATATCAAACCATTTATGGGTGGTAATTGAATGATAATGCAACATTGAACATTGCAATTGAATTGATTGATTGATTGATTGATTGCAATTGGATTTCTTTTTATTCTATACATTGTTATTTTTTTTGGTTTGTACAATCATGTGACTAATCATTAGGGATGATGTAATATTAAGCAGTCAAATCATGATGCCTTTGAACAACTAGATGTAGATTTTGATTTATCTATTTTAAAATTATTTTCGTACTCATTCGTCGCTACGATCACACGATGCCATTGTTGGACGAGTTTAATCATCGGGAAGGTCATATAATTGATGCTGGTATTTCTTTTCGTAGATTCAATGGATTTGGAGAATTCGCCGCATAATTTTATTCAAAAAATAGCTCAAGTGCAGCGCACAAAATCGGAACAGCTAAACGGTACCAGCGGGGACCAGAAGAAGGGCACCGGATTGCCCAAGTCTTACAGCGATCTAACTGCTGGATCGTCGCTTCCCTCGACCCGTATGAATGGGACGCAACCCAGTGGTTCATTGTTGAATAGCGATACTAACCAGCATACACGACCGCACCAACGTTACCAGCCCTCGGACACCCTGAGCTTCTCCGAGTCCATGTTCGATGCCTCCAGTGTCGGTATGCCGGTGTTACCCCATTCGAAAACCTCCAGCCCGAAGTCGTCCGATAGTTTTACCCATCCAGCATCCCAGCAGCCGGATGAGGAAAAGTTTCCCTCAACACCAGCATGGCAGGCAATGAAAAAGCCCCAGATGGACACCTTCCGTGTGTCGACTGCAACGAAACTTTCCGAAGAGCGTATGGACCTACCGTCGATTCCGAGGATCAAAGAGACGCCCGTATGCCAGAAGAACATTTTTACCGATCAATCTGTGGCCAAACCGAACCGTAAACGCCGCTCAAGCTCAACGACGCGCCAAGAATTGGCGAGCGGTGGAACGCGAGGAGAACTGGCGGTACCGTCGTCCAATTTTTCGCATCAAACCCGTTCGAAATCTCCGTCCAATCGAGCCGAGCTGAGTGCGGTTTGTGCAAGCTCCATCGCGAATCGCGATGGTGGTCGCACGAAAGCAACCGTAGCGAACATGTCGTACCGGCCGACCCCAAAGCTTTTCCATCAACGTAAGCCCGTTCCATCCGAGGCTCCTCTTGCATGCCGAGGGATGCCACGTAAATCACACCTTTCACCCGAACCGCGCACGGCCAATCGCTCACCGTATACCTCACCTAAGGGAACGCCGGGACGTTCGGCCGAGCAGTATGATGAGGTGGTGGACAAATACAGCCTGCCAGTGCCCGCGCTTCCGTCTCGTTCGGCTTCACAGTGCTCCGGCAGCACGGAGTGGAGCCAGGGTAGGGGTGACGGAACGCTTCCGCTGAAAGCTACGCACAGCGAGCTGTCCTGGGGCAGTACTCGTTTACGGAAGAGCGAGAAGAAAACGATGCAAATCAAAAACACCTCCAGTCGTAAGCTGCTCGTAAAGGCGGTGATCGTTGGGCCGGGTTTTCAGCTATGCGGCACGGAGCAAAGTGGGTTGTTGACGCTGCAAAGCCAAGAATGTCGTACGATAACGGTCGACTTCTGTCCTACCGTCATCGGTCCCGCCATCGGGGCGCTATCGTTCCATCCGCCGAACGATCTCTACATCCAGCGAGTGGTGAGTCTGTACGGGTACGGTGGGGAGGCGTCGATCAAGATCGAGGGCATCCAGAAGGGGCCGAGCGGACCGTTCCTGGAGCTGGGCAGTGCGCGCAATCTCGGCCGGCCACTGGAGAAAAGTTTCTCGCTGTACAACAAGGGCAGCCTGCCTGCGTTCGCGCGCATCGGAATCGATAAGAAGGGGCTCGATCAGACGCTGCTGGCCACTGCCGTGTACGTTCAACCGCAGCGCACGATCATTCCCCCGAACAGCTACGCACACATCAAGGTCGTGTTTAAGCCACGGCGGCAAGAGATAGCAAAAATTCTGCAAAAGCAAGTCGACGTGCTGTCGATCACGAACCTACACATCCTTTGGGGCGATGAGCCGACGCGGCACCGTATTCGCAAGAACATTGCTCTCGCCAAGCAGAACGAGCTGATGGATCCGAAGATGGGCGCACTGGAGACGATCTGCAATCCGTTCAGCGGCGAACAGACGCTGGATGGGCTGGACATGTTCTGCGAGCAGGTGTTCGATACAATTCACGAACTGTTTCTTACATTCCGGGAGTACGAGCTGGTACTGACGGTGGACCGGGCGCTCGATGATACGATGCTCGATCTTTCGATGGCAGACGACAACGCCGCCCTCTTCAAGACCATGTATGCCAGCTCGGAAGCGGGATCGTCACCGCGCCTGCCGGATGATATGATCTCACCGACGGCTCAGCATCAGGATCAGCAGGGCGGCACCAGCGCGCTAGGGATGGCAGCTAGCGCCAGTGGTCTGATCGGTGTGCATCGACGTGAAAGCGGCGAATCGTGGTCCGTACGACCGACCATGCTCGAATTCCGACCGTCGACCGAACGTACGAAGCAGTTTGTTATCAAGAGCAACTTCTACACGGCACAGTACTTCGAGCTGAACTCCAACTACCGGCAACTGTTTCGCCTATCGCCTTCCGAGGGTCACATTCGTCCCGGCCAGGAAGTGGTAGTAAACGTGTCGCTCCAGCATACATTACCGTTCGGAGTCGGTGGCAAGCAACAGTCACCCATTTTCGTGGTTGTTTACATCGAAAACGAAAAGATCAGCATTCCTGTCGAGATCCATTACGGAAAGTGAGATGAGTGAAATGCATCCCCGGAGTCTTTGTGGCTAAATGTTTCGTCCATTACCTGTGCGTGATTTGTGGTTTGTTGCGCGCAGCTTTTATTAAAATAGCTTTGGCTTGTAATAGTCGTTTTACTTCTAGTGCGCTTACTGTTTGTGTTAAATATACATTATCTATTTTTACAAAAGTGTTTAGTCGATTAGTTTACTTTTACTGCTGTGGTTATTGAGAAACACAGTTTAGCTTAAAGAAAATTGGTTTCAAGAAGGATCATATCGATCACATCGACAAATTCCTGTAATTTCGCTAAGCTACTCAAATCACGATTACATTTAAATGTGTCATACATGACATTCCGCATCCCGTGCATTGTCACAAATATCACTTCAGACGTGTAAATGCTCTGATCACTGGATTGCCATAAGCAGACCGAAATTGAATTCGCCCGTCAAAATATGACAATTGATTGACGCGACGTTCGCGCAAATATTTAATGTATAATTGTTTTATACTTGTGTTGACATTATTTTTTGTTTATATTTGTTGCCACTTTTTTCTATGACAAGTAATATAATCTAAACCGACCATATCGATGACGGCCATATCGAAACCGACTCTGTTCGACGAGATCTCCGTGAAGAATCACACTACTTTTTCTCTTCAAGAATACTTTGGAGGAGGCACCTTGATGGTATGGAGGGTGAAACAATCACTGTTTAGTTTAACAAAGCAACCATTTAGTTAACCACACGCGCTTCTTTTCTATTCTCTCGTTGCGTGCCACAGTCTTACTCCTGTGCATTTTGCTTATACGGAGTGATATTAGTCGGATTGCCCCGTTACGATTGGAGTACACGTCATCGCGGATGAAAAGTACCGAACATACCAGATTTATAGAGTTTAGTATTTTATCATTTATGTGAAACAATATCGCCTCTACCTTCCATACATACAACCATCCATACAGAGTGGGTAGGAGACAATGAAAAAAAAAACATGTATTGGATTGGCCAGCTTGCTTTCCAGATTTTGATAGCAAGCAGTATGATAGTATAAAAGACTTCAAAATGCTATAACAGAAAGATGGCACGAAATCGATGAAGTAGTTTGTAAGGAGCGGTTGAACAGTATACCAAATCATAAATTTCAATTAATAAATGTCATGGAAGAGAAATTATGTATTAAAGAACATGTATTTTACGGTATTTAATTAATTAAAATGAAACTGGTTGACCACTTGATATGTGTGAGTGAATCAAAGAAAAATAATAACTAGTAAGTTATCAAGATAAGCAGCAATGAACGGATTTAAAGCTAGATAGATAGCTGCACTAGTTCGTACGCGGTAGCAAGTATTTCGCGATCAGCTGTCAATCGCAAAAAGACAGACTGTAGGGTAGGGCTTTTAACATTATACCGAGAGAGGAATTTTATACTATTTTTCCATGACTCTCCAACTTTTAAAGTATTTGTAAAGTTTGATTAGTAATGTTTCCGTTTCTGTAAGGAAGTTTAAGTTAAAATAACATTTTTTGAATGTAAAAACTAAATGATATGATTAGTAATTCGTCGAAGATTAGTTTTTTTTGGGTACTTTATAACATACTTTTAAAATACTTACATTTTAAAAAGCATTTTATTAGGTTCAATTAGGTAGCGCAATTTTGTTAACATTTAGAATGATAGTAAAATCTCGTTTATGTCCCTAGAATTTCGTACATACCGAAAGTACGGCCATTTTGTGATAACTGTTGAATTTATATAATTTGTAGTCGAACGTGATGAGGATAAACGTATCCTCAATATTCCTTTAAATTGCTTCACCATTTAGATATCTGAATTGTAGTCGCTTTGAGACTTAGAGGAATATCACATCGAACCGAACAAAAATAGACGTAATTACGATAGTTTATCTTTTCGTTTCTACGGCACTCGATACGGCAAAGCCCACAAGTCAGTAAAACTAAGCGTAGGAACCAACGTGGGAGCACGGTTTATGAGTGCAATGTAAGTTTTGATCTCACATTCGATGTCGGCACCATATCAGCTTGCTGAAAAGATAGCACACACACAAAATAGCAATCATATGTGAATCCCCGTTATTGGATTGCTGCAGCGCTGCCGACTTTGATGAAAAGTTTTCTAATCAACAGTTTCAAACGGATGGCGTTACCGCGTCGTATGCCTGTACCAGCAAACGAGCGGCGTTACATGGACAATTTGTTCGTTAACCTAATGCCTTCTAGGACGATTTAATAAGTTAACACTTACAGGCCGGTAATTGTACTTATGTTGGGTACTAGTGGATGAATCTCAATTAAAAGATTTGAAGTAGTCTGAGTTCTGCACTAACCGATTAAATGTACCCTTCACAGGAGCAAAATATTTCACCGTAGTAATGTGTTAAATTAACTCCAGTTTGTATGCACATTTTCCCGATCGCTCTTTAATTATTGGCATGTTTAATGACGCAAACTTATGGATTCGTATGAAAAGGAAGAAACACGTAAAAATGTAGGAAATCAACTTGAGGAGTACTTCTCGGTTTCTGCATATTAAATAGCTCGACCAAGACGGAGCTCTACGTAGCTGGTACCGTTTTCCGAGGCCTCTACATGGCTGAAGTATCATTGATATAACGCTGTGTTCACGTTTCTTGCCGGTTGGCATAGTATAGATTATAAATGTAATGACCCTGAAGTAGAAATTGCTACCGTCGAGGAAAACATCGTTGCACTGCGGTTAAAATTTTTGCTATGTTAAAAGGTCAAATGAAATGATACACATGTGCACAGAACGCTCGGTTTTTCTTCAAACTACATTGATTGATGTCTTCTAATGGATTGAAGCCTGACTGGTCACACTGGGTATTATTCATCCATCCGAGCCATTAAGTGCCATTGCTCTCCCAACGTTCTTTACTTGTGTCGTCTGTTACGCGTGAAACAGACAATGTCTAGATGGTGTTGAACTTACCTAGTGGTCTTTGGCCGCGCTATCAAATGCAGGTCTTGTTGGTTTGGTTTAATCTTCTCGCATGTCTGATTGTCATTTATCACGTATCAAATGTCGGCCATACGTGAATTCATGGCACAACAAGTGTGGCGAGAGCCGGCCAGAGTTTGCGAGATCTTAAATTACAATGGCTACTTACGTCGGGGTCATGAACCGGTAAGATGATTCGCTGCCTACTATTGGCATAGTTTGTGGTATTTGTGTGTCAAACTTAACACAAAATAAACAAAAAAAAACACGAATTGTACTGATTCAGAAATGATGGCAGCACGTTTTCATTACAGAAGATTAATCGAATGAATTTCTTATCATTCTTAATTTAATGAGCTTATTAATCTTACAATTTTGCACACGGCCTCAATTATACTTTAGAAAGCTAATGGTAAAACGATTTGCATGACTGAGTAGATCGTTTCACTAAAGCAGAGGCAGAAGCGTAGGAATCAGTAACAAACTTTATCTATGATATAGTAAACCCAACATTAATTCGATATCATTTGAAACAATAAGAGTATAGATATTAATTTCAAAAATAAATTACATACAGCTCATAAAATATGAAAACAATCCGAAAATAAAAAAACGTCTTGAAATTTAGTACAATACTAAAGCAAAAACAATTATCATACACTCTCAAATACACGGGAGAGAATTAGGAAATCTTGACTATTAAGTATTAATGGACAGACGCGTTTTCACCAAATCTCCTTGTTTGATTCCGTGAGAAAAAAATGTACTTCAGCGACAGTAGGCGATGAAAAATATATATTTAACATACCATTTACGCCATATTATGGCAGCCATATTTGGCAAACACTTTTGATTGTTAAAAAAATAAAAATAATAAAAATAATAAAATTAATGCTCAATAATAAAAAATATAGTAAAATATTTTAAAAATATAATAAAAAAATTAATAAGTTAACAATATATAACAATAACAATATAATAGTAAAATGTTTAACTGAAAATAAAATGCAACTAATAAAGCACTGGTAGATACTATGAACTTTAAACATTGAATGACTGCGCCATTAAAATGGATGATGGCGAGAGTACTGTTGAAAATAAGATTTCCCAGCTCTTGTTTCGACTAGCCGATCGGTCCAGGATTGTAAGACATTGATAAGATAATGAAGATATTTGCATGATACGCAAACCCAGCTACCGTTGCGCACTATACATTGCAGATTGCTTTGTAAACTCAGGAGCGGCATTTTCTTGTGGCAAGATAATTATTAAGGTTCAAGCTCAAAGCACCCTTCAATGAACATATAGATTCAATTTCTTTCCATTTTCGCAATGAAGTCAATGTTAAAATCGAAATCGAGTAGTGCTTGCTACCACTTACAAAATGATGATTTCGTATTGTAAAAGCATTTCAAGCACAAAGTGCTCAAGCAGCATACTTTACGGATGTGGTGGACGAGTCCGATATTAAAATTGAGATCGATAAGTGTTTGCTATCCGCCTGGAAAATCATTATCGATCAACGTTTCAAACATCAAGTATGAGGGTTGGTATATTTTTCATGCATTCTCTCTCGATGCAAGAGTATGTAAACTGTTCATATCCATGTTCATGAAATCAAAAAATTGATTTACATCGCATATTGATCATTTTTTTTCCTCTGGTAACCATTTCGTAACCATCGTCACATAATTTTAATCATTTTTGTAAAGGGAAATTGATTAACATTGTTTCAAGACCTTAAGTAAACCCTAACTTTGTGAACAAATTTTCCTTTTTTTTTAATTGTTTATTAAAGCGAGCCTTTGCTTTTTGCAAGCTGTTATTTTTTCAGAAAAAATAGACGAAATTTCTTAAGCTATGGAAAATGACAAATTAAGTAGGTAAAGGTAAAAGACGCATTATCTAATTAAGTTCAACTTTTCACAACATTGCATATAGTTTTTTCTTCTAGTTTTCGTTTCACTTACACATTCAAATGCTCCCAACCCAATATGATTGTCCGCATCTATAGACCGTTGTGTCATTATATGTGTAATACAATACACACATTTCCTGTATAATATACGATACAATACTAAAGTTTGCATGCTTTGTAGTCATTAAATAACGGACAAATTTTAACGCTCTCAAAACTAAATGTTCCACCATCAATAGCCCTTCCGTTTGTTTCATTGTTGCGTGCCCATAGGCTATGCGGTTTTGCAGGCGGACACTACATAGCGTAATTAAATGCTGCCCATCCCGCCACCATTCTCGCCCAGCGGTCTGTTTATTCCGTTTGCAATTAAGCTACGAAGGAAATGTTGTTTCCTACCGTATTCAACCGTGTTTCCGGTTGGTCGTCAATTTAATTTACTAACATAAATGCATCCTTTTAAAACGTCGTAACAACATACTCCTGTACACCAGTGAAATGGAACTATTGCAGGTTGATGGTGTCCAATAATTTGGAAAGACAGTTCCATATTTCTTATGGATTTCGAAAATGAAACTTTGGGTTTTGGTTAGATGGTACACTCGTTCACCTCTCGCTGTAATGTTTACGTGACTAGCAGAAATATTTATTCACACAAGAGCTCAAAAAACGTTCATACAACATAAAAGTGTTTCTTTCACATATGGAAACATAAAACAGTACGTGTAGGAATTTCCCCACTGTTAGACGACACAGTCACGGTCAATTTTAGGCCATGACACTGTTTGAAATGTTTCAAAAAATTACACACGCCTACTACGGTAGCATGAGAGGGCAATTCTTCCATCTTGCTTCTATCTACCAACACCACAGTATTTTTTTTTTTATTATTATTAGGAACGGCCTGGCCGTATTGCTAACACCACAGTATACATAATACAAAATGTGTAATATTAACTACTTTTTTTAACATACTTCATAGTGCGTTGAACGTACCGGAAACACCTGATATTTAATTATGGTATTTTTTTTAATTAGTGAATGAATTATTTAGTAAGTTATGCATACAACTATTCGTTCTAATACGTTTAACAGTTTTTGCCAGTTTTGCCAGCGAGCTTTCTTGGAAACCAATGAGTGACAATCACAACCCTGGTCAATGCTCAACCTTCCATATGCGACCTGCTTCGTGGAGCGACTGCATGCCCCCAAATTTGGGGATACTAATCGTCTCCAAGTTATGAAGCTGGGTATGATACGATTTGCCGGTATGGCTTCCAGTTGTATCTCAACGAGTTCGATTCGGATTGGAAGTTGTTCTAAGGCGTTTGCTAGTTGCTGCTTGATCTGATCGAAATGGTGATGTTTGCCATGGAATCGACAAAATTGCGCATTTGACGTAAAGCTGTGGAAATCCGTATACATGCAGACAACATTTGGTGCCGTATGTTTGGGATAGTAAGGAAATTATGCGTCTTTCTTAAATTCTACACACAATACTAAACTAACATCTTAATCTTATTCACCGTACCGTGTGACAAGAAAAGGGAAAGAGGATTCACTCGAAATATTGGATCGGGAGGGGATGACATTGAAAATCAAACCTGTACGACGAAATTGACATATGCATAACAATAAAGGTTGATGGCTGGGAGTAGATAAGGCGAGTCAATTTGCGCCCTGCAAGAGAAATGCGACGAAGGCACGGAGTGGGCATCAGGACGGCGGTCTTCAAAGATGATGAGACCTAGCTAGATCGAACGACACCTGCCATCAACACCCATGCCCAAAGGGGGAAGATAATCCACTCAGGAAAACTTTGCCCACCGCAATCCTGGAGAACGATGTGGGTCCTTGTTAAAGGGAACGTCCAAGTGATGAAAAAATAACCGAGAATCGATCTGACTAGCTGCTAGAAAAAAAAGACCATTCGACGAGCGTTGCGGGTTCGGAAAAAAATCCGATAAATATGATCAGACCACTCCAACACGGTTGACATTGCACTGTATCGAGGTAAAATGAGCAACGGATGAAACGGTTTGGGGTGGCGTGAGTAAATCGGAATAGAGTTTCTTACGTTTGCTGTGTGTCTTTCTTATTTGTGGCTGTAATTCTGACTACGCAGACAAAGTGTTGCATTTTGTTTTGCTAAATGGTGTGAGAGCATATTTCAACTTATGTTTACGATGGTTAAAGTGGTCAGTGTGTGAGTAAGTTCGTTTTTGCAAACAATTTTACGACTTCCAATATTTGCTAGGAATGAAAGTTTCGCGGGTTGATTTCTACCTCCTTGCAAGCGTTGCAGACGCATTTTTGTGTCGCATTCAACATTTTACAGGCAAAAGTTCATGTAAAACAAAAAGCCCACACAAACATGCCCGTAACTTATTTGCACATAAAATCAACGAGCTTCCCATCAACGCATATCGACCATGACAAACTGCCTGCATCGTAAATCAGTTGTCACACTATGAAACCATGACACCGGGCGGACTGGGTACAACTTTATTGATGGGGAAGTAAAATTATTAAAACACTAGTGCAAAAACAAAACCAAAAAACTAGAAAAGCACAAGACAGCGGGAGGAACTCGAAAGGACGAGGGAAAAAATGGTCTCAACGACCGAACGAAATAGTCGCACTTAACACGTTCGCACACAGGCAACCGGCCGGCGGCAAGGGCACACAGGGACATAAATCGAGAATGAAGCATTCACCAAATGATACGCTCCAGCTCGCCGGCCGCCGGAGAATTCGAGCTGACGGTGTGGAAGAAAAGTTGATTGTGATGAATGACCCATTAAAATATGTTTCGCTCCGTTGGACGAAATTCGTCGGCCGCCCCAGGTTCGGGGAGGGTTCTGGAAGGGCAACATAAAGACACATGCACTGCTGGGTGGTACTGCCGCCGGACCCGCCGGAAGGATACCGCAAGTGATTTAAGGATTTTCGGTGGATCAGCGTGTCAGTGAGTAGTGAGCGTGCTTGCGGACAATGAAAAGGATTTACTCGTGCATCGGTTTGCAGCACGTGTATTGTGTGGTAAACACCATTACAGAACTACCTATAGATGGGTACTTGGGCCGTGTTTGATTGGTGAAAGAATTTCTTAAAATAGTGCTCTCCTTCTCTGCTCGTTGAATTTTACGATTCCGACTGCCAGTGCGAAGCGAATAATTCGAACAAAGTTCCGAAGTTCAGTTAAGCTTTAAAATTCTTTGCAAAGTTGAATATTTTTTGTCGGAATGCAAGGGAGTGCCAGTGAAGTGAAGAGTTCCGATTCGTTAAGACCCTCTCAACACATATAATATTTTCTGTTATCAATTTCATCGTAACACTTTCATCGTATTGTAGCCTTCCTTTTGGTTTCCGCGCGGTCTTCTAACAGCAATCTCAGCTTGCTCATTCTGTTTATGCACAATCTTTTTATGAGACCTGTCAGAACGTGAAATGATATAGACGACTGAGACGACCGACGACCAAGCCAACTATGGACGAGGTTTCCATCAAATAGCTGCAGTGCAACAAGTCAGCTGCAATCGACGAACTGAACGCGGTACTCTTCTTGATGGATCTGGAGAGGTTAGCTGTGTGGAAAGTGGGTGTGTTGCAAATTTCCGAGCAATCACAGTCATGAATGTCGCATACAATATCTTGTCCCGAACTCTCTTTTGCAGACTCGCGTCGCTTGCTGATGATTTCGATGGGAGTTATCGTTTCGTTGGAGGAAAATAGACAACCGACCAAATCTTTACTCTGCGGCTGATCATTCCAAAATGATGAGAGTTTCAGATTCAAAGTGAGCTACGATACAATAGATCGGACTGAGCTATGGAACACCTCGCGGGAGTACGGTTTCCCTGGAAGGACGGACACGTTCCACTCTGACCGAGGTCGTTGGCAACGCTTAGAACATTGCTACTTGCTCTTCTACATTATTCTGGAAAATGTCATGCGGAACGTGGACTTCGATTAGATCCGAGGCACGATCTATATCCGTACTATCGGATACATCGGAAGGACATCAAAACCCGAAGCCGCCAAAATGGGACTGATGATCAATGCAACGATGACGAACTACCTGCTTCTCGGGGAAGGGAAATCGTGTCTACAACTGGGTCCATAGACTCGAAAACCCCAAAAGTCTTCAAAAAATGTTCGATACGTCCGTAGACAACGGACAAAAATCTTAGGTTATCATGATGTAGAATATCCTTGTTTTCAAACAGAAAGTATTACGTACTATCCTCGGTTAGGTATGCGAGAAAGGCATATGGAGGAGGAAAACGAACCGCAAGCTGAGTTGTTTGGCGGACCAGATATGCTTAGAGTGGCAAAGGCAGACGGGATATGATGGCTGGAAATGTTGGTTATAACATTGGTCTCTATCTATCTCATTTTTTATGTTATCTAGATTGTTTATTATGGTGAACCAGTGCGTTATTTATTAAGTTATCCCATAGTTGGGAGCATTTCCTTCGGTAAGAAGAATTTTGTAGTCTTTATACCAAACATCATGTGTCTGAATAATAAGCCCCAACTCTCACTTGTTTATAGCCGGCGTTTGATTACTTGACTGCGCACGTTATAACTCCAATTTTCAGCGTGCTTTATGTTAACAAAAGTACATCAGTATTTATTCTCCAAAATAAAGAGGTATTAACAAAAAAAGAGGTATTTAAAAGCTGTCACAGAATGGCTTTGGAGGCACAATCGTGGCGTGGGTCGTATTTTGAAGTTGCAAAATAGCAATGACAAAGGTACTGGAGCAAATCATATTTGTATCGTTGTGAAACGTGTGCCATTCACCCTGCGTTCTTTAAGAACACGTTTCCCGCACCCAAGACCGGTCTAGCTCGGGGTGCCGGTAAGGTTCGAGACTATCAAGCCCAGAGCGAACGGTTTGTTCAAGACAAACCACCCAGCCCAACCGCAGTGTGGCGCTCATATGATGAGCATCTTTCGTCTGGTTCCGCAAAGGCTTATTAAAAATATGTAAGATAATAAATTTAGAGCAATTTGAAGTATTACGTTGACGTTGAGAGAGGGAGAGAGAGAGAGAGAGAGAGAGAGAAAACCCTTTTGGTAGAAGTGTATTCTAACTGCGTACTATTGAAAATAGTTAAAATGATCTTCCTGTCATGCTGTAACGCTAACGACCACTTAATCACCATCTAATGAATGCTTGAAACGGGTGCGTTACCAGGATACGTCGTCTTACACGTTTGTCGAAGGCATCGAAAACTCCAATCCATTCATTATGCCGCATGAGAGCAACCGAAAGTGTAGGCAGTGTGCTATCTTAACATGTTGGATGAGTTAAACACCATACATTAAATATGTACACCGGTCTCACCATCAAGTCCATAGTGGGATAGCAATAGTCGCAATCCCAGGCAATGGTATCTTTGATGTTGGAAGTTAGTAAAAAATTTCTGTCATTTTACAGGCCAGCACGTTGAATAGGCGAGCTAATGCGCACCGAAACGGAGAAAACCTGGATCATAACATTTTCGATACCGCACAGAAAGTTATTCTTCACGGTGGTTTGGTTCCGTTAATATATTAGATGTTTGTCTAAACAAGAACAATATGACTGACATTTTTGAGAGTGTGTGAGAGAGGGAGATAGAGACAGGGAAATCTGTCTCACTTGGGTTTTCTCACTACCTGTTGTTTGCTATAATCTTACATGATGATTGAATTAAGGGCAAATGAATCATGTGGTTTCGCTCTTGAATGCTAGCATTCGCCCTACCCTTGGTTAGCGACATTAACAAAGCTTCAACAACGCTGCTGTTTCCACCTGTGAGTGTGGAAAGCGCGGCTCAAGGGTTCTACAGCGTGCGAGAGTTGTTTTCGCGAGTGTATGTTTATTATCCTATTTGTAGAGCCTCTACCCTCAAATATCTGTGAGAGACTGTTGCGGTTGCAATTCTCCACACCAGGTATCGCACCATGCCCATAATCTTCCTCTTTGACGTACTGCATGTGTTGAATCCACTACACATCCCAACGCCAACGGCACCGGCCACTGGGGGAGTCTGAGCTCACTTCCGCTCACATGCGGTGCGATGAATACCCATTAGCGGAAGGTCTGGGCGGTTTTGGGCATAGCAACGTCCTTTGCAGGAAGACTTCCGGTAGAGGCAGCAACAACTACTGAAACTACACGTTAAAACGTAATCCTAGTGATATTTTGTACAGTGGGGACGGGGCACTCGAACCCACAACTTATGGTGGGTAACGCTTTGTTTGCTATTCTACAGCTTGAGAACCGTATTAAATTAAGCCACTTTCGTGAAAGTCGCTACTATTGTGCATCATCCCTAACGAAGTACAGTGCACGTTTCGTCTCACTTTTAGCCTTTAATCTCATTGCTTAAAAACAAATCACACCGCCAACTAATACACCTTAGTTGGAGAACATTTGAAAAAAAAAAACGTAAAAACCCCAACAGCAGGTTGGAAAGAAAAGTAAACAATCTCACGAAAAGAAACACAAATATTAATTACCACTTGCTAATGGGCAAATCGCTTGGAGCCTTTGAAAATAGATCCGATTTCATGCTATAAATGTTGTTCTAGTCAAATACAAACCATTTTTGCTTTCGAATGGTCTTCCCGGGTCGTTCGAATCGAGACCCCATCCTCGTCATGTTAGTATTGTCTCGAAATAGACACACTGCATCCGATGAACCGTAAAACACCAAAAAGCCCAATGATCCCAGTTAAATTATTCGGTAAAATTGTGCATATTCTATTACATAAATTTCAAAATAATTACCACGGGCGCTTGTTCAAGTAACTGTTATCACAAATTTCGAGTCCGTTTCGGGCACTTACTAACACTTGTTAGCTTATTCACCTGTTAGCCAAACAATTCAACGTTAAAAACGAAAGGTAACGCTAAGTGCACCCGTCAAAAGTAAAAGATGTGCCCGCCCTAAAAGTTAACGCTGGTAAAATCTGCTCAATATTCACCTGGACTCCGGTTTATTGAATCATAAAACAGCGTAATAAAAACGATTGCAGATGGTACGAATTTCGGTTTCGTTTGGTAGTGCGACCGACCGTACAGCTTCGTTCGACCGATCGAAACTTCATTATCTCATCGTTGGTGGTGCGGGATGCTTTCCGCGGGAAAAACTTTCGCTATTAGACGGTAGGACCGTATTTGCCAAGGTGCTTAAACTGTGTTCAATCGCCCGGTAATAATGCTGCCAATACTTCCGAACGAAATTGGACCGAAAACCAAGTTCGAAGATTAATCGAGCCGATTCGCATCTTCCGTGAGTGTATGCCTTATGCTTCGACTCGGCGCAGTAAATAACGGCCAAATTAAGCCACTAAAGCTCGATATAAGGCTCGATCAGCCTAGGGACCACAGGGCAGCATCGTTTAACCTTGTCACTGCGACGGAATCATCAATCATGCTCCGGGGGACAGTAAAAAAACAAAAAAGATTCGTCCCGTGTTTATCTGCCAACCGGAACTGGGGCACCGTCGTTGAGTAATTTTGTTTCCGCAAGCAATTGCTCTTGTCGGCGTTGGCGGGCTCGGGTACACAACGAAGTCCTATTCTTTCGCTTTCTTTGTTCTTAGCTTACGCACGTCCCCGGAAATGGGGTACTCTTTCACTTTCGCTCGTTGCTCCCCGGTGTGTACGGATTTCGGTGAAAATTCTTTGTGCGCTGCTTCAAACAAATTTAGCCTACGGCATCATTGGCGAAGTAAATGCGTCGGGGTTTTGTTTTTTTTTTCTTTTTTGCTGCTCGCACACGTGTCTGCGTCAGCGTCAGAGTGTAGAAAGAAGGCTGTTAAAAACTACAAATCAAATCCGAATGAGCAAACGGATGTGAGCAAACGGTCGGTCGGGAATCTTTATCTTCCTGTAAACATCTCCAATGGCCTTCGCCAAACATTAGGTTCCGATCCATCATAATGAAATGAAATGAAGCTGAGATGAAATCTAGGACCTACGATGAAAATGTATAAATATTAACAATTACAGCCACCTTGAGGACGTCAACGTTGCGCACTAGCAAGTAAACCGGTTGGTAGCATATTTTTTATTCTAATCTTTAATTATCTTCTCCTTTCAGTAGCAACAACAACCGGAGCACAATTTTTCCTTCATGCTGTATAAACCGCTTTGCCTTATCACACCGGCATGCGAAACCAGACCATTATCCTTCGTCAAAGGCATCGAGACGTGCCGGGCTGTCGGGAAAGTTTGTACGAATAGTTCCAGGAAATGTGTGAACAAAGTGTGAACTGACGATTTCAGTGCACGATCAATCTATCACACACCCCACCACCCTCTGGGCCCTGTGGGAAAGAATCGTTTCCTCATTTGCATGGTTCTGCCTGCTTCCGAAGGCGAAGGAAGGCTCAGCTCCCGAGAGATTGTTACGATGGAATCATTGCTAGCTCCATCAATCACGCAGTTTGGCTAGCTCATACCATTCGATGACCTATTCGGGTGGGGCAGGCGGGGGGAGAATGGGTCTGGTCGTACTAACCGGTGGTGCCTTATGTGATTATATTTACATTTTGACATATTTTCTGGTCTCTGCTCAACTGAGCTGGACACGTGTCAATCATCGGGCACGGTGGAACCGATAGAACACAACCACGAAAGCATGAAAGCACTGGAATAGCAGTGAAGGGTTGGGTTGAGCATGCTCCGAGGAGCGGACACTTTCCAGTTGTGTTCTTTGCCCCTTTCGATAATTGGAGAAGGGATGCCCTTCATCTGAAGGAGGTATTGGTAAATTTTTCTTTTCTTTGCTGTTATTATTTGTTAATAGGAGCATTCGTGACAAGAATGTGGGTTGCTGGCGATCAAAATGAAGGGATCGAAATAGATAACAATAGTAAGAAAAAAGGCCCACTTACAATTACCATCATCAAAACGATTAAAATCACTCTAATCACTTTAATCAGTAGCAACAGAGGTCCGTATAAAGAAAGTGCTTAATCGGTAAGGGGAATATTTTTAGGGGAAGATATGCCGTCATGTGCTGAAGCTCTTGAGCATTGTATATAGTTTTTTAAATTGCTTACAACATTTGCCAAGGGAAGGCATAGTACTTATTACAGATTTCTTTAAAAAATAAAAAGAAGCTTTTTTATGTACAGACACCTTTGAGGAATCAAACTTATTCTTGGATAAAAAACACTATGATCACAAAGTAGCAGACATTTTTCTAAAAAAAATAGGATTCATGGCTTTGGAAGACATAATCTTCTTTGGAATTTATTAAAATATTGTTAATTTTAAACATTTTAGTAGATAAGATGCAATAGAAATGTAAAAACAGAAACCAAGCAATATCACACTACAATGAAATCCTGTAGCAATCGAATGCGAATAATAAATGCGAATTTAAACCAAAACTAAGATGAATAATTGTTTACGCCCGGTCGAAACTCTGAAATATTGTCCTATAATGCAATACATGTATGATTACAGCCTATTTGTGCAAAAATAATAAAAATGTCTACTTACGATTAGAATTTTGTGACGTTAGCATTGATATTTTATTTATTTATTTATTTAGTTAGAGAATAAACGGCCTGGCCGTATTGCTTATAACTATACTTAAAACTAAACAATGGTTACAAATGGGCATTTCCTCCACATTACACATAACAGCACCTTATCCCGGGTGGGCTCGGTTAATTTGTATGTCTAGTTTGAATGCTCGTTTGCCTTTTTTTTCCATCGTTTGTCGCCATTGTAGTCGTCCAGTCCAGTCGTGTTGCGTGTACTTTTGTAGTTTTTGGCACTGTTTTGTACGTAGTTTTGACGTGGAAACTTCTCTTTGACATGGTTGATCGTTCTGCCTGGAATGATGACGGCTTCTGTTTGGAATAAGAGCAAAGCGGAGTGAGTACATCGGTACTACCGGTGATTCACCACGCGGAACTTCACTCCGGTGGTGTGCTTCTGCCCGGTGTATCTGCCATGCCACACAAAAACTACAACAACATAAATCTAGACATAAAAAAACATAAATGAGTACGAACAATACAGTAGGATTAGAGGAGAGATAGGAAAGGAAGGGGATTAAAGGGTAATTCCAATCTCTCTGGCAAATTTAAAAATAATCCACGCATACTGATAGTCCCGGAGACCCAGTATGTCGCGAATATGCCCCGCAGGTATTCTCTCTGCAGCTCGTACAGCAGCTATTAGATTGGGTCTTTGAGCATCGAATTCCCTACATGACCAGAGGATGTGATCTA
>KI915054.1:1269995-1283271 GCA_000473445.2 Anopheles farauti
TTGGGGTGGCCATACTTGTTCACAAAAACGCTGGGAATTATCGTCCTGCGAAGATCATCTGGGATGGTCTTAATTTCCTCTCTCAAGGAGGAGTCTATGGTCAAAAGGGAATTGTAGGACTCCGGTAAACTGGCGCTGTTGATTGCCTCGGGGGCGCTAGGGTTTGCCTGTAAAAATACAAAATCATTGAAAGTTTTCATGATTTTGCATCACCTCAAAGGACATAGTATGCGTTGATTTCATACTTCCCAGCGCAATTCTAATGCAACGATATTGAATTAGCATTGATATTTTATGAAATATAAAATTATTCCTGCAATGCTTGCAAATTTCAGTATTTTGTTGAAATATAAAAAAAATTTAAAATTTTTTCATTGGTTTTTGAATCTTTAATTGTGCTTTAACTTGTTTTGCATATTAAAGGATGCCAAAAACTTCATAGAAATCTTGTATGAATGTAACGTTTAAAACGTGAAAAGTAGCCTACTTGAGAGCCGGAAAGCCGGAAAGATTTAAAAAATTTAAAAATGGATGAAACTTGGGAGCTGCTGCAGACATTTTTTTTCTTTTGTTTTTGTGTGGGATTTTGTGCCGTGAATTTTCACAGAAAAATAAATCAAAATGCTGAAATAGTTTTTGCTCTAGTTTTCGGTAGCCTTGTATATCAGTTTTTGGCAATACAAACTAAACGATTTATTTCTTAGTAAATGGTATCAAAACTAGCAAAAAATATATTCAAAACATATTACTGCTCTTACTTTTCATCCAAAATTCATTACAAGTGATAATTTTTTGAAATTCAGCTTACGCTGTTCAACTATCGAGTGGGTTTATCTTACGTTAAAAATGAAGCTTCCATGTAAACGTTATATAAATAACCCTGTTTCAGATGAAGTCTCGTAGTTCTACATTTAGCATGCATGTTCTTGCAAAGCTGCATGTAATATTTCCGTTCATGATTGTGAGTTTCTCTTTAGCAGTTGCTTATTGCGCATACCGTTAATATTCCCATACATTTATCGGAACCAAATTCAGCCAAATTAGGAATGAAAACGCACAACCAATCACTAATCAGCTGCTTTGCACATCAAAGGGTTAACCGATGCAGATGCTTAAGCAAAAACAGAGGATTCTAGAACAAAGCAACCTATCGATGGAAAAACGACAAAAAACGGCCTTCTGCGATGAAACCCTCCCAGATTTCAGTCTCTGACATTCTCACCGTCGTTTTCTGGGTCTCATCGCCTCTTGAAGATTTTCACAAGGATCGAGGAATTATTCATTCTTTGTGTATAATTTCTACCTGAGCCGTTTTCGCCTAGCCCCACGGCAGTAATCCCTGTTGGATGATTAGCTTGCAACGGTTAATCTTTTTTGTGCGCAATGAACGAAACAAAAGAAGAAGAATAAAAAAACGGTATGGTTAGCAAAAACAAGCGACAGGTTCGAATAACCTACCCTCAAAGCATACCCGTAAGAGCGCCGTGTTTTACAAAGCAAATTCATTTTTTGGTCTCGTTTATTTAGCGGAAAATGTGCAACACGTTGTTGCTCTCTTACAGCTCGGCTTAAAAGTACCGGCTTAAAAGTTACATAACTATTTTTCGTAATGGTCGCTTCCGTGGCGCTTTAAGAACGAGCACGGAGTTCGGAGTCGACACGACAGCGCAAGCTGTGTCACCGAAAGGAAAACATAATTTGCCCAAATGAGAACTCGTCGTGCACTTGCCATCTGGTACATATTTGAGAAATGGTCACTAGAACAAACCCGTTCGGAAACCAAGAGAAAAAAAATAGACCAAACCGAAGTAGAACAAAACGTGCCGGAACAACAACCACGAAGACGGCTCGTTTGGCCATACAGTTGGACACGCGTTTTCGGCCACGTGCTGGGTGTGCGGGCATGAATAATAAGTGGAAATTATGTTTATCGGATAGTTTGCCACTAATGTAAGCGGTTCGTGTTCCGCTTAGAAATAGAACGCAGTGTGCCTTGGAAGCACGAGCCGGTAGCGGCAACGGCGGCAATAATTGGTAGCAGCACAGATCTGTCCCAGTTCGTGAAGGCCAATGTCAAGCGTGTATGGAGATTAAGGTTAACAAAAACCATCAACACCAAAGCAAACTTGGCGGTGTTTATTTTCGTGGTTAATTTCCGGGGCTAACAACACAATTACGCAGCTAATGGTCAATAAACCAGCCGTGACGGGACGGGACAGCGTTCGAACAACGCAGCGAGAAAGTACACTTCTGGCTACATTCTGGCAAATTACGTTAAATAATTTCAAACATCTTCGCTGGAGTCACTGAACCATGTGCTCAGTTGGTAGTTTTCTGCAGTTTAGTATAACATTTTTTTGTGGTTAATTGAAGGTAAGATGGTGATACACACCTCCTGAATTCACAGTATGTACAGAAAATATTGTTTTCTTATGCACTGCGGAATTTGTATGTCCCATCAACTCAATCACCTACCTACTATCGGTTGCACTTGTGAAAAAAGTTCTTCAGAATGCTAAAGAATCCTTATGAAACTGTGAAAAGTTGGGAACAGAACGCTGACATTGCGCATTATTTTCCCATTTTGCACGGCAGTCGTCCCAAAACTGGTTAATCGCAGGAAACAATTCTATCCGATGCTTCTTCTTTTTGCTTCTATTTAAACGTAACGTCTCAAACGTTTGACGCCATACGTAACCATTAAAACGTCCAATGTTTGACGCCTTATGTTAGGTTCAAAGGATGACTCAAAACATTTACTTCTCAATTTGATCGTTTAATGACGAGAAAAAACGCTTCATTGTTTTTTTTTCTCGATTGTTTCTTTACTTGAGACCCAGCTATATGTGCAGACAATATACAAATTTGAGGAGTCGAATATACATAAATTGTAAATGTATGTTATATGTTATATATTTTGAATTGTGTATTTTATTTTATTTATCAATTATAAGCATATATTTGCTTTAGTTTTAAGTTCCTTTTATATAGCTTAATAAGTTTAAAACATTAAATGACTTTTTATGTGACTGATCATCGTAAACCATTTTGTTGACCAATTTCATTATGAGTTAATTATTCTAACTCCGAACTCACCAACGATCATCAATGGTCATCTCGATGTGTGCTTACCATCCAACGGGAGGAAAATTTAAGCTCTTCAGCTTTTGTGCATGTCTTTTTAGTCTTTAAAGTATAATGTAGTGTGAAAACAGTCCATGTTTTATGGAGCTTTAAATAGAAAAAATGGCTGTGCATTTGCTTTTAATTAACTACATTTATGGGATAGGGGAAATATGTATGTTAATTGATGGTCATGGATTGATGGATAATTCATGGCATGGCACACACCTCAAACTTTATTTCGGAACCAACCAGTTCTACGAGTTCGAATGGATAGTGACTGGTAGACTAGTTTGCGGAAGGTGAAAACGAACACGAAACAAATTTAAATCATCTCGGATTCTCTTTAAGCTATAAATGCGCTCCAGAAGTACCTCCAGTTACTTCCAAATCAAATTTACCGGAAGCGTATACATTGTAGTGGAGCGATGTGGGTCGTCTAGAGAATTTAGAGAACCAGCTGACTGGCTGATTGGCCTGTCGATGTCTTATACCTTCCACCACCAACCGATCGGCTCATAATGCTCCGAAACGAACGGTGGTTGGAGAGATTTCAGTCAGAAATTAAAAGAACGAACACAAGCAGCTACACAACTGACCGCAGGGATATTTTGATGAAATGGTTAGGACGATGTTTGTAAGATTTTCAACAATGTATCGTGTGTGATTAGAGGCAGCTGGGAGTAATCCACAGATGTGTAAGATGGGCAAAGCATTTTGAGAAATCCGCACACTGTAAAGAATCGTATTACTGTTATGCTTTAAAATTGGCACCGTTTTCAAGCAACCTGACAATTGTTTTCGTTAGAGATAAAAAACAAATTATGATGGTTGGAATTTTTATGGTCACAATTTAAAAAAAAACACACACAAGTTAACAGTTCTGGTGCTAGTATTTATTTCTGGCATTTTGATTTATTTCACACCCTTTACGCGGGAATGGTTTCGCAAGACGAACAAAAGACGCTGAACCTGTTACTAAATAAGAGTACCGAAAAATACTTACTTTCGTAAAATGGTTATATAAATCATCTTTCACCCATATTTTTCGTGTAATATAATAAACACAAATTCATAGGCTGTGGCTTTGCCAATAAACATAAAGGCATAATTTACGTACTTCTTTTGTAGCACGAACTATCGAGTATAAACACACACATGATATGCAGTTAGCAATGCATGCTGTGATTTTGATATCAGTGGAAGCTGCTTTGATGAATGTTTCAAACGAATATTTCAGCTTTCAGCACCAATGCAGCGATTTAATTCAACGGAAATTAAGCCAATGAACCATGATGTGTTTAAAGTGAACAACCCACATCACAGCTGAATACCATTTTCAGTTACTAGCTTTTTTCCCTTGTACGAATTTAATTTGTTTAATCTATTAAGCCATTATAAGCTTATGGTTAAGCCACCGTAAACACCTATTGACGCGCTATCGCTGTCGAAGCCAAGCAATGGTAGTATGTTATTTTCAAAAATAACTGCAGATGGGTGGTCAAAGGCAATACGCGATAAAAAATGTACTTTTTAATATTCTTCAGCAGACCATATGTGGTTCAATTTCCCCAGCACTCAGACTCACTTTTCGGGAAACTCCGTGTCCGATCAATTGGCGTCACATCGTCAATCGCTGCCATCATTTCGTTCGAACATTGCCTTTTTGATTTTACCCAGGGGCGCAGATTAAAAGGGTTTATCACACAACACAATAATAAATACCGTCCGCGCTTTATTGGACTCTTTTGATCGCACCACCTCAATTAAAATATTTGTCCCGTATATTCGCTGATACATTACATTGCATCGCACTGCATAATTTTTTTCTTTCTAGCACATTTACTGTCAAAGTTTAATGTTTGCTGATCATTCCTTTGCCAATTATTAGCATTATTTGAAGCAATGAAGGAAATATGTTTACGTGGAAAATATAGTACCTCATTTTTGAAAGCTAGCTGACGAAGACGAGTCCTGAAAAAAAAAAATTACCTACTAACATTACCGAACACGAATCATTGAACCTTAAACTTTGCAAAAGTACTTTGAAAAAGTATTTGTTTTGCAATAAGCATTAAAGTATACTCATAAAGCTTTCCTATCCACCTGGTGGTTTTAGTTGATGATCTCAATCAATTTTATACTGCTTGTGTTTACAACAAATGCTACCGATAGGAATTGGACGATAAAGCATCGTACCGGACACTAAAACAATCAAGGAGCATTTTTACAATAAAAAGAGCAATATAAACCCGTATGAGCTATGGCTAATCTTTGTTTCACTAAGCTGCTTATTACAAGGATGCTAAAGAATTTGTTGCTTTGCATAACAGCTTCTCCTGTATGATTGTTCTGACGGTAAAGTGTTGAATCATTGCTATTTGTTTTCTTAAGTTAAAATAATTGGCGAGAGCAAATCTCATCAATGTAGCGAAGAGAACGAATGTAAGAGAAGTTTGTTTAGAAGATCGTGTTCATCAACAACGAGCCCACCACCCCACCTGGAGCGGGTAGATTACATCAACAAGAACGGTGGTGCCGTTTGGGGATATTATGTTTCGGAAGTTATTCGTTTCTCAACCGTGACATGTTACCGTTTCGCTCATGAAAATTAACTTTAGGCCCACTGGGAGATGCCAACCGTCATGAAATCAGGGTACGCAATGTAGCCGGCGCTCCCGATGACAAATGATGTCGCGACGCGAACATTCCACCGGCATAATTCCTCCGTGTTCTACCGAGTGATGTAAGTGGACGTTATTTTGGACTTAACAGAACATTCCGGTTCAACTTTGGGCAGTAATATATTGAACTATAAATAGAAGACAGTAACACAAAGCCATGCCATGTAGACACTATCTGGTCCAGTTGCTCTGTCCAGCAACGATCGATCATGATATGGCTATCTACGCGTTTTGCTGCATTCGATCGTTTCTTAACTGATACTGCAGTCCATTGGATATTCAAGCCACAAACACATCACTTGTTGATAGAATTGAATTGAAATGAAGCGCAACAACCGCTGGATAGCGATTTCACTTCTCCGTTCAGCTTCGGAAATTCTGTGAAAATTCATTCTCATCCTTGCAAATCGTAACAAGCATTTTCCCTTCTTAGAGAAGCTCGATGTCCTGGAGGAGAAGTTCATATTCGTGTTCACGTCCCTCCGTGTTCATCGAGGGGAGGATTCATTACCCCATGAAAAACACCCCTATTTTTCGAATAAGATGAACACATTTTCAAAAAGTGGAGAAATAAGGGGTAAGTAGGGGTGAAAATGAACGTATCAAAGAGTGAATGTCTAGCACGAATGAATGAATGAACGTCTAGAACGAATGAAAAGGACATTCGCTACGAACATTTCCCTACAAAATAGGATTCTCGTATCACAAGTTCACGACAGACTACGTATAGCATTGCGAGGCGTGCGTTCGGCCAGCCCAACGTGTTTACTATTGACTGCGTACCGAGCGTCTATTGCTGATACGTACGAGGTTGATATCTAGTTTTTTTCTTATTAATTAAAAATAATAATAGTATCTTCCCAAAAAAAAGTCAAATGTTTGCATTTGGAACGAATGAGGTCACAAATATGCCAGAATCTCGTTAAAAATAATAATGTATGTGATAAGCTCTCCCGTTTTGATTTTTTCATTCGTGTATCATAAAACCGTGGATGCTGTGAACGTGTGGAAGTTTAAGACTTCAGAAGCGAACAATCCTCCCGATTACCCCTCATAGGGACAAGCGTTGTCACCCGTTGATACGTGCAGACGCTTATGTTCTTCACTCGCTGATAAGGACTCGAGTACGGAGCGAGTTCCCGTTAGTGTTCCGTAAACTGTAACGTATATTTAATCTGTAAGTTCCGTTTGAATAAATAAGAACAATTGTATGTGCACAATAGTGGCGACACAATACTATTAAAATCATCATATTTGCGCTTCGTACATAGAAACGTATTATTTCTAATGGAAAATGACAATGGAGGCGCACGGTTGTTGTTTATCGTTAGCGGATTCGTGCAGACATGGCGCGTTATATCTCGTTTTCGGAAACGGACACGACGGGCTGCTCAAGGCACGATGCGTTAAAAAACAACAAGAAAAAAGGATACCACTGGCTATCGAAACTATTGGCTATCACTATTATCGAGTGGTTGATTTTTGTTCCAAAGAGCAAATTCGTTAGCCGATGAAGCAAACCACGACAGTGGAAAGCAATGCCGGAAATATGATGCTTTTTTCTGTTTAACTCACGGCCATCTTGACGATAAGTATCGGTCTAAGCGAGGAGCATCCTTCACCTTGTCAATGGTTGCTATTTTCCTCGCATTGTGAGATCATTGTCGTTTGAAACAAGATCGGATACGATCAAACTACGACAAGCATATATCATTGTCGTTAATATGGGTGCGTGCCGTGTTATGGTAATACTTTTGTGGTTGGACAATCTTTAACGGAAAATTTTTCCGTAAAATTGATTCGTAATACGATAAGTTTTCAAAACGTTTTTCATTTGCTGAGTAAACCTTAGCGTTAGAATGTATTTGCACTACTGTATTTGGCAAAAAAGAAACAGTCAGTTTTTCATATTCGATGCTCGCTGTAGTGTGTTATGTGCAGCATTGATTATAACTGATATGTTTTTTTGAATGTGCAACAGAAACGATATCAATAGCATCGCTTTTTCAACAGTAGCAAGGACCTCCAGTGCTTATAAAGAGGATAATTTTACATTTTAATTGCATTAACATATTTTGTTTTTTGTGTGGCATTGAATGCTTTCCCGCACAATTTCCTGGGATGCTCCAACAACAATGAATTAGTATGATCTCATCCCAGCCAGATCCATCGAATTCTCTGCTGCATAGCATTTAGTAACAATCGTTTCAACACGTTTACCTTTGACGCTTCCCTATGTAGTGAAGTTTTGTTTTTTGATTGTACATGCAAACGAAACCATATGAAAACCGTATGTGTTTGAGGTCGATAAACAAGCCTGGTTTTCGAAGCAGTAATACACACTGAAACTGATGTTTTTTTTTTATTTCCACTTCACACGAGTGCCAGTAAACAGCAGTAGTAATCATATTTTTGCAATTTTTAGCACTTCATATGCATCCGGGAAATCCACGTTCATTTGTAGGTGTGGTAGGATGTTTAACTCTAATTAACATCTGCTCTCAACAGTTTGTTTTTTTTGTTCTATTTTGTGGCAAAATGTTTTCATGTTCTACAAACAAATAAACAAAACATCGGGCTTGGAACACATTTTCAATGGTTTTCCGACACTTGAGATGAGCTTCGCTGGAGTGGTCACGGAACAAATTGATCAGTTTTTTTTTTTCATTTCATTTCAACGACCGATAGGGCCAAGCATTTGTATCGTGGTAGCAGCAATCATCACTGATTGTTCGCGTCACCCGGTAATGACCATTGCCATTTGGTGGCGGACGGGTAGCTATAGGCTCCCGGATGATGCCGTATCGCTGTAAATTATCTGTCTGGCGCGTGATGGATGTTCTGGCAATCATCATGACATGACGGAGGCTCTGCTTCGGTCACCAGTAAATTTTGAACGTGTCATTGCTTTGAGCATCCTACGAACAAAATCCTTCCGATTCCGACGATTATGTGATTTAGCCTAGAGGTGTGAAATCTAGAGAAATGATTAAAACAACGCTTATGTGATTATGTGATTTAGCCTAGAGGTGTGAAATCTAGAGAAATGATTAAAACAACGCTCGCCAAAATTCGCCACAATCTCGTTCTCGGTACCTCCGCAGCTGTAGGCACTTCATAAGGAAATAAATTAGACTTTCACGCTCCAACAAAGGCCATAGCCGTTTGAAGCACAAAGTACAAACAAGCGGAACGTTCAAATATTCATTGGACTCGGATTCCTGGTAGCGCGTTATATTACTAGCAAAATGGAGTCAATTCAATCGAGATTTTGTTAAAACCTTCAGGGATTTTTTTATTTTCTCTAATATGGGATATGACGTAGAAATCGAATGCGCTTTAAAACTCCAAACATCCAAGCATGCCTTGCACGCGAGGCTCGTGTCAGTGTATACGTCGTTAGGTCTTTGCAACATAAACCAAAACTTGCTTGTGTGTGTGTGTGTGTGTGTGTGTGTGTGTGGGTAAGAGAAAAGAAAAAAAAATCATCCCAACTCATCGCGCGCGCGCTCGCTCGAGAATGAAAGTTGACGTCGGTAAACCGGAACCGACGGATTGCCAGTGAGGAGTTCACCTTCCGGTTCTGGGGGCCGGCGAAGGTTTTTCTTATCTGGACCACGTGTTAGTTGCTTATCGAACATCGGGTGCCCTGTTCCTTCCGTTTGGCCGTCCGTTTGCGAATTACGTACGGGCAGTGTGTTAAGCTTTCGGCTATCTTCAGCGTCCGGGAGCGAATCCCGTGTGGCTTTAAGGTACTTCCCGTTCCGCTGTTAGGCGCGAAGGAAAAGGGAAAAAATCAACGATCCAATATGCTACCGGTGATGTTACGATAATGCTGCTGATGCCCGTGATAAAAGGCGGCGTGGTGTGTGCCTAGTGAAAATAAGAATGTTGAAGCAAACAAAAGCAATGACGACTCGGTGCGAATCCTCCCAAAAGATAGTTGAACTCGTCTTTGTCTATGCGTGTGAGTGTGTGAATTGTGCTCTCAGCGATGCTCAGTGATGAGGGGAACGATGTGAGCGGGAGAACCGCCCTTCGAGAGGGTTACGGTTATACGATCGTCCCGGCCGCCTAAACGGCAACACCACTTCCACCCTCGAGAAGCCGTTCGATGCAAACAGGGCGTTGCTGATGGGCGAACCGACTTCCTGCGGCTCGTACTTGGTGGTACTGTTGAGCGATACCTGCTACTTGATCGGCCAGTTTCTGGTCGAGCTAACAAACTACATTCAAGACATAGGCACCAAATTTCGTCACATTCTCCAGCACGCTCTGCTCTGCTTCCTGTCGGTCTGGTTTGTGGTCGCGTTCACCGTCGAGCGTTTCATCGCCGTGCTTCATATCCGCTCAAACGACAAACCACGGTACACGGTTCGGTGGGCCAAGATCGTCACTCTCGCATTGACAATCGGTGGAATTTTCATCAGTTTAGCGATTTTTTGTCTTCGCCTCACCACAATTCTCCACTACCGTGAACGATACCATCTGCGATACCATCGTGCTAGAGTACAAAGTAAGTAGCAGTCGTTGTGGCTTGGATGGTGAGTATACCCCCTTAACCTCCCCCCCCCCACTCCCCTCCCCCTCCGGTTACTAAATTTGCCCTTCGTTTTTTGTTGTACCGCTCACAACAGCGAAGTAAATCGTCGTTTTTTTGTTGAATAAAATCACATGAGCTATTATAACGCTCGCAAACGTTCCACGACACGACAGCCTCATCAGCTTTACACAATGCGTTAAATAACCGTGCAGAATAATTGCTTCCGGTGGTGGAGCAAAAGGATCTAAAAAAAAAACGCAAATCGTTACCCAAGAACACGATAGTTCTTTGTGTGTTCTGAGTTCTCAGGATAGACGGTTCGCTCGACAAATTTGCTTCAATCCCAACGTGTTAACCCGTCGGATATGTGTGTGTGTTTTGTTTTATTGTTGCCCGTTGTAGTTTCATGTTTCTCTGTTAAAAGGAAAGGCCAATTAAATCTACTAATCTAAAAAAGCGCGACGCATCCACCCGCTGGAGGGAGGGAGGGAGCAAACAAATGAGCTGACAACTGGGGATGGGACGCGAAGGGTGGACAGGTAAATGATAGTGAAAGGAAAGGAAGCATGAGATATCTGCCTGATAACACAACATTTGAGCCATTAATTAAAAACCCCTTTGACGTTGAGCTCCAACGTTCGAGCTATGTTTGCTAGAGATAGGGATTTATTGCAGAAACAAAAGGTTTTCACAAAGCTACGCAGTGATGCGCAATTGAATCTGTTCGTTAGAAATAAAATCGAACCGGTGGAAATTGTCGTCAGGAATGTGGAACTCCTTACCCAACACGATAGTTACACCGTGCTAGTTGCAGGGTTGCACATACCAACGCGCCAGCCGAGTTTGCCAGCGCCTACTAGCGTCGGTAGAAAGTGTTGTTTTCATTCCGTTCTCTTATTCCACACCAGGTGGCAGTAGGGTTGCAAATTCCCAAATCAAGATTTCCAAAATGTTGCTTATCGTGCCAACCGTGTTCGTTTGTCTAATCCTACCGAGTTACATCGTACGGGTGAAGATATACCTGGAGGTAAGCAATTAAATGGAAACCAAACTTTCCTTCAAGTGACTTCAATCTTCAAATGGAATGCCATATACCACCAAAACAATGTCTTCAAAAACTGAATGTCTTTGTTATTTTATCGAATTTTGATGCACGAAAAGTGTGCCATGAAAGATCATTCCTACTACGGCTTACTGTTCGTCCTTTCTTAACAATAACTATTTTCGATTGCATGAATATCTCTCTCCCTTCGGCACACAGGCGGAGCATACAAACATCACCATTTATCTGGTGCAAGAATTGCTGCCAACTGTTTTTCATGACAAACTTCGGCATTAGCTCCATTCTCTACTGTGTAAGCGGACAGAACTTTCCGTAAGAGGCGCGTAGAATCTCTCGACAACTCGGTAGCGTCTTGATTATCTTTTTCATTTCCTATTCATAGAAAAGTGATTTTCGGAATGTTTCACAAACGTAACCAGCGGCAGATAAATCTTGAGCATACCTCCGGCACACAGGTCACAGGTAAGGCAATCATATTTTTGGTGACACCGAACGACCCACTGCTGATTTGTTATACGTGGATTTGATAACGTTTTTGGGTTCACCATCGTAACAGAGTTCGTCCTGCGTTCCACCGTTTCAAAGATGCGAAGAAACATCACCATGTTGGACATCGCAGATATGACCAAGTGGCGAGACCTTGTCGACTATAAAATTACTGGCTTCATAAACTAGTACCAGTCCTCGTCGGTGACAGTCTTAGCTAAGCTAAGCTTTCTTAAATATGTGTGCAGCAAATTGTACAGCAAATTAATTAAAAATTAATTACTAGGTGATAAAATGGTTGCATTTGTAAGTGAAGAAAAAACTGAATGATAAATCAATACTTTTTTTACACGTTCAAAGTGCAAACTATCTCCATGGTTTTGTATGGTTGCATTAAAGTGTCCGAATTCGTTTGCGAGGTTAAACAATCAAGGTAAGATAGAAAATTATGCTATTCTGCTGGTAGACATTTTGATTACGAGAGTCTCTATTTCAATTAGCGCTATTGTCTACACCGTGTGACCTGCAACAGTCTTTTCGATTTGTATTCGTTTTTCGTATATATTGGCGATAACACAAAACTTAATGCATATAACAGCCCTGTTTTATTAAGATTTTTACAAGAAACAACCACATAAATAAATAAGTAAAAATTAAAAGTATATAAATATCAAAGCGTGTTGGGTTATTGTGGAGTATTGCACAGCATTTGTATTATTAGCCACTGATGGAATTTATGGACTCGGTGGTGTAGTGGTAGCGGAGCCAGTCTTTCACACGACAGGACCGCTACCATGATCCCATTCGAACCGTCTCCCTCAAGCGAGGAGTGACTAACTAGCTATGGTGGTAAAATCGATCTAGTAAGCCGGTGGTAAAACGACAGCCATGACTTCGGTTGCTATGCTAAGAAAAAAGGAGAATACGTTTATTTTTAAAGAATCCTGTCGTAATAAAGTTTTTAAAGGAAATAAAAAGACGCATAGTTTTTGCGTATTTGTATGCAGTGGGCATCTTTGATTGATAAAAAAAGTTTAGGAGAAATCGTAAGACTTCTTGGTGATACTAAAGATTTCCGGTATTTCAACACAACTCTAAATGGCTTCAAGAGAGTTGGAAATAGTTGCAAAACAGCGAAGAAATGTTTTTCTCCACAGAATTTAATACTATCAAACTTTCAAGAAATTCAATTGTTAAAGGAAACCGTCAGTAATACATCCGTACCAGCCCAATGGATCTAATAATCGGAGCACATTTTTTTACAATTTTGCGTCAAATAGAAACTTGCTAACGTTTAGGGATTTATAATTCGATCATGAGCTTAAAAGGTTGGCTTGTAGGGTAAATGCACCAATTGTTGTGCTAGCACCAATTGTT
>KI915054.1:1284106-1347056 GCA_000473445.2 Anopheles farauti
AAAAAACTTGTGTCTACCATTAACATCTTGGTTCGTGAATTTTGGTTCAGTGGATTTTGTATAGTTAATTTTTTCGTGAAAACGCTGTACAAACTCGTCCATAATTGGTGCACTTACCCTACTTTAAATCATTTGAAAACATACCATGCTTTAACTATCTTTAACTATCAGTATATTTACATTATCTGATTATTTATAGTCTTTATCACTGGTTTGAACGTAAAATTCTCAAAGTTACCTATCAGGTAGCAAAACGTTATGCAAATTTCAACGATGCCAACCCATTTCAACACTAAGGACAGTATTTCATCTTCATCTTTCAGCAGCGAATACTGTCTTAATCACCGGCACTGGCGTTTTTAATTTATTTGTCTACCTATGACTAGATATTCGTTCGCCTGGAACGGTTCGCTTTAGTGTTTTATTACAATTCGTATGCCATACTCGTGCAGCTAATACTTAAGCAATGGAAATACTCACAATGTCGAAATAAACATTAGGATTTCCATCTCCAACTGGTTCTCAAAATGCTTTTACCATGCGCTCTGTGCGGCTAGTCACTCCACGTAATAACGTTTGATAGGGCAATATGACAAAGATATTCCAAAGTTAACATCATAACAAGCCCTCTAGTAAGCAGGTATCGGTAGGAATGTGAAACAGAAACAGAAAGGTGCGCTAATGTGATTTGAATTCATCGTTTCGGAGAACGAACGGTGTAATGTGATTGTGATATTGCTAAAGTAAGACGATTGATGTCTTTACCGCTCAGTGTTGTTCGATCACACATCAATGTATGCTTTCCTTCCATGTGTGAGCTCCTATTGAAGAGTATGCACGAAACTATGGAAAATGCACAGCATCCACTGTGCTTTCACGTGAACGTAATCCGATACGCTGAAACGTTCAATCTCATCCTCGCTAAACCAATTTTTGATGTTATGATGGAAAAATCAAAATCACGTGGGTAAAATTACGATATTCTGTTGGAAAATTTTACCTAAATATTATGTAAAATCTCGTTAAAAATAGTAATGTAAGTGATAAGTGCTTCCTTCGTGTTTTTTTATCATTAATTAATGTATCATTAATTTACTATTCGTGTATAATAAAATCGTTGGGTAACAAGATACGATTTTATACTGATTAAATTTTAATAGCGAGCCTATCTAATTGGTTGCAATTTTTCTTGGTTTTAGCAGATGTGTTAAATTGATTGCATTGACGAATTTAAATTTGAAAATTTTATTCGTTTGACTTCTTTTCAAATGGTAAATGATTATTACTCTAAAAAATTGCATGAGAGAAAGGCGTAAAGCGAATAGCTTTCGGTTCGGTGAGATAAATTTATTGATATCACCAACGCTATCCCCAGTGCAAAGTCCTGTTCTGTCCTGTCTTCTGAACACTAAACCACAATAAAATGTAATTTCTAAAATGTAAATATACCATGTAAAATTGATAAATGATTATGCATGTTATGTTGATGAAAGAATAGAAAAACTTACCATATTTTACCATAACTTACAATTGTTCACGAAAAGAAAAAACATGTAATAAAGTACACTGATGTTTTTTAAGCAATTACACAATAGTTTTATTTGTTTGTTGTTGTAAAATCTCAAATTACAAAACAAAAGATTCGTCAGTTTATTGCACGGCCACGGTGCGAGTCACTCTCACTCTTCTGTTTGTTTACTATCTAACTTTAGTGTGTTCTGCATTTCGTCTCAATGTATGCTAAAATTATTACCGTGCTTAATATTGTATCGCCAGCGGCATAGCTGGCACCGGCCGGATCGCCTTTAACGGCGCAATTAATAAATAATACTAAAACACAGACCGTGCACTCACCGGGGCAGCCGGGGCAGAAGGGGTGAGATGGATGGATGTGAGTCGATAAATTATTAAAATGGAATTCTAAGTCTCGGCTTGTGCAGGACGCTGATGCTGGCGCTCCGTACGCACCACCGGAGGAGGCGTCAATACTGTCACCCGTTCTTTCTTCTGCTCCTTACATCCTTGACCATTATTTGGAGAAACGCTTGAATTCCTCACTTTCCGGTTTGATCCTCACTTAAAATCACATTACACGGGCTACCGAACATTGTGAACGGTCACGCAAATTCTCGTTAAATTTGGTCGTAAAAGCTTCCACGAGGCAGACGGTGTGAGCAAGTAAATCAATTGGGTTCCCTTTCGGTTTAAAACTCAAATTCCTGCCGAAAAGCTTCGCCATGGTATGCGTAATCGAAGGAATTGGACGAGCAGGCCGGTAGGAGGTCGGCGCATTTGTCACCGTTGTCACCCATGGAAAGAGCGGTGAATAATCAAAGATATGGTGGTTGAGTGTCACGACGAAATGGAATCGAATTTGCATGCGAAGAAAAAAAAAACACTCCTCCTCACGTCTCCGGCACCGACGAGCACCGGCCGAATCTTCGATTCCTCCAGCCTGAGTCGCTCCTTGTGCAATGTTTCCGTTCACGTGATGCGGTGTCTTAAACATTATCCGCATCCGTATCGGCCAGGCTTACAGTGTCGTAATAATGTCAACGGTATCCTTGAACGGATTTGTCGGCGCTAGGACGGGTGGCGGTGGGGGAGGCAAACTGCCACCCTGTGCTGAACTGCTTAACGACGCTACCGAGCTCGCCTGCGTTCCTGCATGGACAGCTCCTGGAACTCCAAGCCCTGTCATGCTGCCGGTGCCCGTACTGGCCGCCCCGGTTCCGATCACCGCCGGAATCGTCGTCATCGTTGTCACCGTCGAGGAGCTGGAACTTGTGTTGGCCTTCATGCTGATTTCCATGTTGGACAGCGCGGACGAAACGTGCAACAAGTTTTCCATCAAGATCTGATAGATTTCGCTCAGCTCGTACTCCGAGCGAGACACGATGAATACATCTGGCGAGAGAAACGGGAAACGAGTGGATTGTGGAGGAAGAGAGAAGGGGAGGGGGAATGAAATTGACTAATTAGAAAACTGTTCAGGTTAATTACGGTGCGAATAATTGTTCCCTTTTGAGGTTGCTCGATCAACCATTCATTTAGCGAGCATAACAAACGAACGATTACTTTTCATCACAAGTGTTCAGCTGAGAGTGAAACGAGCTGAACGACTGTCGTACTCTTAGCAACCATTTCCTCTTACTCAATGATGAGCTGTTTAATATTCTTGGTTGAAAGATCGAATTAGAACAAACAGATCTAAATGTCGTCGAGATAAGTATTGAATTTGAAACTTTAAACTTAACAGAGTAGTTGTGATTGTTAACAGTTAGGATGAATCTCTTCTATCGGAAATCTATTGGGCTGGATGTTTATATATTGAGAATATATTAGAAATGTTCAATAGTGTAGGATAAGTGCTCCAATTTTGAACAAGTTTGAACAGTGTTTTGAAAAAATAAATGTTTCTGACAGCAAAAATTCGTAAACTACACTTTTTTACCGCAGACAAATACATTTTATGTAAATTTTCATTTTTAACTTTTGCAATTTAGACGCGTATTGTTGAAGTCCGTGTTTTTCAGTGCACTAGTAAATGTGAGGGAAAAATGTATAAAACCAATAAAAACTAATTAAGAAAAATCCTTATTAGAATTTCCAAAACTATCGCAAAATTATAACTATTTTGGGCAGAGTAGTGCGTTAAAAAAATCAGTTATAGGCAATCTGTATCAGAAAGTTATCAATACGGAAAGAATTTCAGTTACCGGTAGTAGCTAGGTTATTCTATTATGGATCATTAATAAACGTATGAATGTCGAAAAGAAAATTATTAGAGGATATTACGCCAAAATTCCAGTGAATCTTATCAACAAATACTTTTCGGTTTTCCTGTTGCATCACTTGTGCTATTTTTTTTCTACTGGATTAACAAAACAAATACATTCCGTAAATAATTTATCGAAAAATGTTTGTGTTTTGTTGTGAGTTAAAAGTGAGAGATTTTTTAATCCCATGTTGCATCATTTTTAAGCTATATTTTTACAAAAAAATCGAGAATTTTTAACCAAAACCTTAAGCAAGCATTACATGTTGGACCCAAATGAGCCTCAAAACTAATAAAAAAAGCCTTCGAGACGCTATAAAAAACGCTATAAATTCATTAAAATAATAATGTTAAATTGGAGAGTGTATTTAGGTGAAATGTCGCAGGGTTTCCAAGATAAGTAAAAATAAATTATATCCTATTTTTCATTTCCTTCACAGTGCTCCACTAGCAGCACGAGTGATAAAAATAAAAGTCTAACTGCGTGTGTATCCCACGCCATAGTTGCAGCTCCAATAGCCACAGAGCAAGACAAAGGTCAGATTGCGGCTGGAACAAGCCGCAAGAGAATTCAATCATCGGTCTGACGGTATGGCCGTAAACATTCTTGAACCTGTTTTACGGTAATGATAAATAAGGTAATATAGTTAAGCCTTTGGTTAGCAGGTTATTTATCATTCCAACCATTCTCGTACGGCGTGTCATTGGTTACTTTAAATTTGTTTGTTTATTGTACAACTATGAAAGCACACTAAACCATCATCATTTGCAATAAAACATATCTATTAAGTTGAGTTAGTTGCATTAATAACAAAAGACAAAAGCCGTTAAAAGTTGCGGTTTACATATGTTCAAAATGTAAGTAACTTATTCAAAACAAAAAACTTTCACGTAAAAAAATACACTTGCGATACGAATACCATGCCGTGGGATTTTATTACCCTTTTCTCGCACGGTCAGCAAAAGCAAAGGACACATTTCCTCGGCCAAATATCCCAATCAAACGATTGACAGACCGGTCAATATTCCCTGTGCCTGATACGGTGCCTAACGCACTGGTACGGGAAACGTAAATCTATTACGGAACAGTTTTATTTCTAGACAGAAACGGGTGCTTTTTATTAGTTTTTTCCAACGGTTCGGGCAGCTAGAAACGCTTTGAAAGGGTGCTATTTATAGTGACGCGTGCTGTAAAAATGGTACTATTTCATTGACTTTATTGCCCATAATGCCGAATGGCTGGGGAGAAAAGCGTGTGCGTACACGAAGGGAAAGCTCAAATCTGTATTTGAAGAAGTGTTTTATGGATTTGCTTTGAAAATTAAAAACTCGTTATGTTGTAGAGAAAGCGAAACAAACTATTGATATTGTTTCACAGCAAAAGAACATGCTCAGCACTTTGCTTCGGTCAGCTACAGTGAAGTAAAATGTTACACGTCGTGCGTTCATGTTTTAAAATTCCGTTCATGTCCACAACTATTGCATCCGCTACCGTTTTCATAATCGAAATCTGTAAAGCTTACCGTTCCTATCCTTCGTCAGCCGGTGCGCGTACACGTTCAGAATGATCGATAAATCATCGGTGGTTTTGAACTCCGTGGCAAGATTGTTGAACACACCATCACCGCTACCGCAAGCGGCAGCGCCGGTGCTGCTACTGCTGCTACCACCCGATGTAAACATAATACCGCCACCAGCGTTACCACCGCTACCGCTGCCAATTCCGCCGGAAAGATTGTAATTCGATACGGAATGGTTTGATAATTGTTTGTGCTGTTTAACGTGATTTATGGCCGCAGACCACCTGTGAATGGGAAGAGAATAAAAACACGTACGACACAATAAGAAAGAAGAAAAAAAATCCCTACACAACTAAAGCACGCTACGGTAACGTGCCCAGTCCCTAGGTTAGCAATTGCTCTCACCGTTGGTTGTCGATAAGCTCGACTAAAATAGTCTCGAACTCGTTGTTGTTCATCGGAAGACCCGGCGAAGGTGTTGGCGTGTTTTCTCCTTCGGTCGACGTGGAAGTGTCCAGCGATTCCATCTCGGCGTCATCAATGCACCGCAGCAGGGCCCCTCGAACGGACATGTACAGATTGGACAGATCCTGCATCTGTTCGTTCTGACGCAGGTTTTGCACAACGCTGATGGCAATTTTATGGTCCGACTCGATCAGCAGCAGCAGTTGGAACATCAGTTTGTACAGACCCCGACCAAGATCGAGCAACAGCTCGGCCGTCGCGGGATCGGTCGAAGTCGACAGGGACACCACCGCACTAGAGCCTCCGGTTCCCTCATTTGCTGAGTCAATGTCCGACGTGAAGAGAGCCAACTTACAGGACGCCTTCACCTCGTCTAGGCTGTCCAATACCGTCTCTTTTCTATCGAAGAACGTCTCAAGATGTTCCTGCACTTCGAGCACCCCGTACCGGAGGTTCTCGAAAAGTCGTGGCGTCGTCGCAAGACTCTGATGGTACCAGATTTTGGGTGGATCACCACGCGTTGCCAGCAGATCCGACAGCACCGAGATACGGTGACCCAGCTGCACACCACATCCGGTGAAAAATCGCATACACTCCTTGGAGATTGCTATCGAGCGCACGGTTAGTTCCTTGATCAATCGGAACATCTGGTTCAGCAGATCGGGCGCGTGCGATGACGGTTGATTTACAAGCAACCCCACCAGGTTCCGGCGCCACATATCGACACTCTCATCACGTATCGGACCCGTGCGGAACGGATGCATGCCCGGTAGGTGGGGTGACGCATTGCACGGTGTAATATCACCGAGGTCACCCGCGCTCGACCCGCTCGTATCGCTGCGAGACACCGAATCGCGCCGATGGCGTCGCTCCCGCAGACTCAAACTCGTCGGTGGTCCACTCAGATAGGCCGCCTTCGAAAAGATTGGCCGCGGTTCCTCATCCAGCGGCGATTCCGATTCAACCTCCTCGTCCGACGAATCGTCGGCATTCGGGCGCTTTCTGCGATTCAGCACCGGTGTCTTCTCACTGAGGCTTTCGTCGATGTTCGAGTGCGACGTACGGGTACCGGCACCGGCCGACAGCGAGTGGGGTTCGTTTTCACCCTCGGACAACGGGCGGCGGCGCACGCCCCAGTTAAAGTTATCCGTCGATTCGCCTTCGATGCTTTCGCTCTCGTACTCGAGGAAATCAAAGTCTTTAAACACACCGAAGTCCGGGGCACCGTCGTCGCGCTTCGAACCACCGCTTAGGTCCTGCTGAGCACCCGAAGTTTCGTCCGTACTCGATGCCGCTGACGACTGTCGTTCTAGCAGATCCGACGATTGACTGAAGATAACCTGTTGAGAGTAATATAGTACAGAAAAATCGGTCAATTCTATGCCCCTGTAGTTTATGACAGCGTAAATCCGTAAAGTAAACAACAATCTGGTGAATTACAGTGAGCGAGTGGGACACACCAAGTGGCTAAATTGAATTTTACCATTTAATAAAAAGGCGCTGCGGGTTGTGCAAGGGTGCAATGTGGCTACAAAAATAGCTTTACTTAGTAGCTAGCATAATTCAAACACGCTCACACACACACACTATTACAAAACGCTGAACATATTCAGATTGTAGAGATATTCAAAGTTATATTACACCATTTTCTATACTTTTAAATCATTCTTTAAGCAAATTCTGTACCATAGATTGATTCACGTTTGTAACAATCATACACCTAGCATTTACGGAGGCCGCTGAATTCGTGCTTGTATTGATTGTCATACTTTTAAGCTTCAACATGTTTTTATTTCCCGTCAAAGTTTGACGACTCGAAGAACGAATCCCGTTCCAATCCCTAAAATGGATACCCTTGCAGAATTCCCCTAATTGAAGTTAACTTCAAAGCCGTGCCGATGGACAAAGTTTAAATGACGTTGTACATCAAACCTTCCAACAAACTCTACGTACCGGAAAACCTCCTTAGCCCATTACCATTGTTGTTGATGTGATAAATTACGCAAATATGACAAAGTTTTCGGGTGCGATTTTTTTTGCGACACGTTTGCATCCCCCGGAACCCACCAGGCCAACAAAAGAAACAAACAAAAATCAAACGAACCGGTCAGCTAGCCAGAGCAGAAGAAATGAAATGTGCCAATCAAACGGCAAACACTCGGTTGTACAAAGTTCAGTCTAATCCTTTATCGCTTTTCATTCGCACGCTTTCACGGCATTAGAGATTTTTTTCCAAGTTGTCAGCAAACACGATCTTCGGTATTTGCGAAACGAAAGATTACGGTAAATTATAGGACGGTGTGAAAAAATCTTGTCGCACTCAAAAACAGACGGCACTTATAGAAAATTCATGATGCAGTCTCTGTAGTTTGGATCGTCTTTGTGTGATTTTTTACCCCGATGATTGCCTTTCAAAATTTTTCTTCTAGCTTCACTCCTACGCGAGCGATTGCATCGATCCAGATTTTTTGCAAATAATAATGACAGTGCCACACTAATGCGCCGTAACAATCATGATAAGGTAGTGAATAACTTTAAATCCATCCTTTTACAATGTTACCATTTCGAGCTGATGTAAGAATGAGAAAGAGAAAGAAACAAATTATACAAACAAAGTTCAAAGAATAAAAAATTAACTCAACCGGAACGGAATGATTGCAAAATGGTAAGATGGCGTTGTTGAATTGTGTGCGAATGCTCGTTATGCATTCTCCCAGTTGAAATAAAAAAAGAGAAACCCGAACCAAGTCAACGCCAAAGGCAGTAATGGTACTTTTAGACCGGTGGCCCAGTAGTCGCCCATGGCACCGGGACCGAAATATGTCGATTGGGTTCAGGATCATAAATTTCCCATTACTAGACAGCACCACCGGCTGGGAGCACAATCCGATAACGAATCAATCGTTACCAGTCATTGGTGGAGCTTTTCCCCGTGTTTATTCTCCCTTTCATTCGATCAGTTTTACAATTCGTTTCTTCTTTTCCACTTAGCTTTTCCACCCACTTGTAGAAGATATTTTAGCCACAAGCGTTTCGAGGGAATGTGTCCCATTGTTTGTTCGTTCCACACTGTCGGACATCTTTGCGAAGAGAAGATTCGTTAATCGACAGCTGCACTCCAAAAGATGATGCATCGGTTAATGATATGTTATGTTCTAAAGCTAGACATTTTTGCATGGTTACTGAACTGCGGTTATTTCATGAGCCGTCAATACACGCAAACCAGCCTACTAAACGAATGGTGCAATTATTTAAAAACAGCAAACAGCTGCAGCTGTCAATGACTAAAAGGCTAGAGGATTCGCATGGAACGGATCGAATTCGATCGATGGGAAGTATTATTTGTAGCCATAAAATTATGGGTGATATTTTCGTGCCCTATTGTTACGAATCGTGTCTAAATTATTTCTAACGATATCATGGCGTCGACTTCTATTCGAATGGCGATTGTTTTGTACCAGACAATTGAACCACACGAACAAAAGAACAACTACGGTCGCTACAGTCCTTTACCGTTTAAGAGTGACTAACAAAAGCGTATCTGAAAGCGTGACAAAGCACGCCAAAATTCTCTCCTGCAAAAGTTAAAGAGCATTGACAAACATGACAAAATTCCTAAACCTACATTAAAACATATCGAACATCACACAACCAGTCTGATCCAGGATTCCATTTTTTAAATCTCATATGGCTTTTGTTATTATTCGGCTTTCTTGCTATAGCACAGATTTCATCAATTTTCACTCCGGTGACATTGTCAAACGAAATGATATTTAATTTTGTGACAACATTTGTATCATGCGTCCATCAAACATTTTCAAAGAAATCGCGTTCGGGATTATCGGGAGCATTATTCCGCTTGAGGTGAAACATGAAATAGTTTGCTGTATCAACAATTCCCGCGATTTCTGTTATACAAATGCCATGAAAGTTAACAGGCTTTCATGTTGAAAAATAACACTAAACAACCCATCGAACGGTTATGGTCGACAACGCGCGAACACCCAGTAAAATATCTGGCGCGCTTGCTAAGGATGCTACATGAAGCTCTTGTTGCTGCCTAAGAGCTTCCGACTGATTGCACAAACAAGCTATGTACACTTTCATTTTCATACAATTTTCGGCTATAACACTATGCGGCTTCATCATTCATTCGTTTCCGCCGGCCGTAGCAACTCCTGCCGACCGGTATGTTCGTTCGACCCCGTCTCTATGAAACGATGCTCAAGTAGGGCAATTTTGCTGATATTGTGAGCATTTCTTCGCCCCTCACCAGCAGTTGTTTGAGCTCGGTGATCCTGAACGGGGGCATTGCGGAGCCGAGAGCGCGATGTTAGCGTATGATTGGATGAACACCTTTTTTTTTGCGAAACACTCTTGAACGCGCAACAAAACTGCATGTCGTTACCTGTGCCCTATCGCCCCCCTTCACGCCAATGTACTGAGCTTTCAGTGAAAAGGAACACACAAAGAGTAATCTGTGCTCCACAAGACGTTTTCGGTCCTTCACGTCTTTCGAGTAGGACTGACGAGTTCAGCACGCTGGAAAATCGGATTAATCCACTGAGCGCATTCATAGCTCGCGCTGTTTTTCAAAGCACCGTCGCGAACTAAGCCGGCAGGCAGACTCTCAGAATGTTCGAGCAGCTCAATTTGGCAAACGCGTCTAATAAATACACAATTGCACGTGTCTCAGCGTGAGCACACATTCAGGCTGTAAAACGGTATAGGGAAATTCCACTATTTCTTCTACGAACAGGAATTTTCGTTCAATGCCCATAGTGAATCTTTGTAAAAAAAACACCCTCTTATTGTTACACACCGTTTCTACGATAATCGCCTTAAATGTCTTTTCGTAAAAATAAAAAACTCTTCCATTCTACCGTGAAATACTAGGCCTGGAAAATAGTGGTTACCACAAGATACAGTGGACTAAATGCTATCAGCGTTTTTGACAGTTGACAGAAAAGTTAATTTGTATTGCGTCGTGCACGTCCATTGCGGTTTAATGAGGTTGTAACGTAAAAAAATCGCTGTATGTTATCACTCACATGATATATTAAAAAAGAGCTATTGCGTAAACGTATGTAAACAATAGATACTATTTGTGCCTTATTTACAACAAATGTGTGCATCTCAATTAGTATATCTTATCAAATGTTCAAATGAACAAATCCCATCGAATATACAAGATGATATTTTTACTTGCTTCAATCTTCGTCTTTCTTGGTGAGAACATCAACTTCAACAATTCACTTTTGTTTTTTTGTACTATATGCTTCATTTGTTGATAGAATCAACGATCATTTATTGTGATAACGAAACGAACAACGAATTTATGGAAGGAAAAAAACGTTTCCAAATGAAATAAGTCGGTTAGGCCAATTGTACATACTTATAAAATACACTCGGTATGAAATATTTGTTTTCTATTTCATTTTTATTGATAAATTTCGCATTTCAGAAACCTGATTTTTATTTCATTCAATTAGTAGAATACCCAAAACCTGCCTGTTTGGAACAATTAATCTGCTGATTACTTCTTTAATTATTGACTGTATAAAATTTAAAGATCATTTTTTAATTATGTATTTATTTTAAAAAAATGATCTTTAAAAAAAGTTCGAAAAATCTATAAAGGTGATTCAATAAGAAAGAAATGCAATTGACCTCAATTGTAAGAGCAAATAAAACCTACAACAATACATTTAAGATCTTCTATATTGAATGGTGTACTGCTAATTTTACTGTTTGTCTTTCAATTCTAATTTGCAAAATAATTACATTTAAATAATTAATTAAACACTCAATCTGCCCGATCTTTTGTAGAAATAGGAACCATCATTAAAACAAAAATCATTATTATAGATTCTCATTCTCATCGTTCAATTTTCGATATCGGTATTTAAAGTTGGGCAGCTTGTATCAAACTAACAACATGAAACAAAACAAATAGATTCTAAACTACATGTGTGTGAGATGCGCGTTGACTAAGTTCAGCTGAAGCAATTGCATTTATGCGCCATGTACTTACGTCGACTGTAAGAAGTAAAAATTTCTTTACCTTGGAATACAAAGAGCTTATGATATCATCCTTCATGATATCGATTTATAGAAACAGTGAAAGAAATGCGAATTGGAGTGAGGGAAATATATAAACGCATAGTCAAGATTATGTGAGTAAACAAGGAAGATTAGGTAGAAAAAATTCATCTCATTATTTCTATTCGATCACGGTTCAAATTTAACTTCAAATGATCATCACATATGCAATGAACACATTGAAGAATAAATAAAAAACAATCATCTGGAATTGTGTAAGTTACGGTAATGACACTGGATATATAGATAAAACCACTTACCGATGGGCTCTTCGGTAAACCAACGCGCTGCCCGCAAGTTGTTAGCAAATTCACCAGACACTCGCGAACACGTCCCTGTTGTAGGGTGAAAAAAACCAATAATAATAAGTAAACATAAACAAAACAGTATATACTCTAACAGTACTTGCAATAATCTAGCATGTTCGAACCATCATTAGCTTAGCTTACCTGTGACATCCAAGGCCGTTTCCATCCGCTTAGCGGTGCAGTATCGGCCGGTGATAAACTGGCGCTTCTGCGGGGCGAATTCGGAGTACCCGCATGCCCATAGTGAGCACCGGATCCGGTTACGTTACTAGAGCCATTGAAGTTTTTGCCACCCATTTGGGCACCGCTAACGACGGTCGCGACGTTCGTATCGTGATCGGATTTAAGCAGTAGCTTGCGTCCGATCAACGGTGTTTGCGAAACGTCGAACGAAAATTCCATAGTTCTTCCAGCCAGTTCTTTCTTGCAGAATACCTCCGAATCGCTGAAACTACCATGCAAATTGGCGAACGATGACGAGCTTCCTTCCGATGATTGTGGTACCACTTGAAGGCTAGAACTTCGCGTTACCACAAACTTGAGAATCTTCAAGGCTTCCTTCCAATTGGGGCTCTGAATGGAGATCAGGAACAGGAACAGATTTGAACGCAATTAGCAAAACCATTAAATAAACCCAATGCTACCGACCATCCATGTCGATAGACGTTGGTGTACTTACATCTAAGTACTTTGAAATTATCCGCAACATGTCTCCGGCGATCGGTTGCACCGTAACAGCCGACAGATCGACGTAATGCAGCATACAATGAATCACACTAAGGACCTGCAACTGTACCTGCAACCAACCCTTCTCTAGCACTTCCGTCAGGAACGCCAGCATATGCAGACCCATATGGGCGTATGTATCGTACAGATACTTTACAACGCACTTGGTCCACTGGAAGGACTCCTTGCTGAACGTTTTCCTGCTGTACAGCGTCATCACAGTACCGAGATTTTCCAGCTTGGGACCCATCTCGGACGCAACCTGTGCAATATTCTCTGCGCTCCGGATGCATATTTCATTTGCGTCTTCATAATGTAGTAGCATGTACGGCAGGAGAGCGATGACGTTCATGGGAAACGCACAGCTTTGCGTTGGATCGCACACGGGCAGATTCAGCAGTGGCGTTAGCTGCGAAAGCAGTGCGATGGACGCCTCGTAGGTGCCGGAATGCGTACATCCTTTTAGCAGCAGCGCGTGCACGCCCGGATAGGTGGACCACTTCAACTGTTGCTGAAGTTTTTCCACCTTGTCCCGTGCGTCCGGTCGATCGAGCGGCAAACGATGAAGCACTCGTGTGAGCAGCCTTAGCGCTAGAAGAAATTCGTGCTCGTAATCACTCTCCAGCAGAGAAACCGCTAACCAGAAGAGTTGTGCCAGAATGGTCATCTTGTCGTCCTGCGTAGCTGTGTCTCCGAGAAGCTTCAAGCTTTGCGCGCTGCGCGATCGGGACAGCGAGGTTTGCCCGGTCCCGCAAAACTTGGCCGCATTTCGTTCAATCTCCAGCGCTGCATTGCGATTGCGCAGTTCGATCTGCTTGTCGATCGGTGAATTGGCAGCCTTCCGTGAACAGTACGAGATGGAATAGCTGGTGCTACGCGTGTGGCCACCGCTAGCGGTATTGTGCAGGCTTTGACCAGGAGACACGCCTGTCATGCCACTGTCACCGGTACGTTTGTTACAGCTGTACATGCCCGACACTACACCTTCTTTGTTGTTCAAATTTGGGGTGCTCTTAAAGATATCCTTCATCACATCCAACGGCCGGAAATCGGAATCGAGACTGTCTACCGCTGCCTCCAGCGTGAGGAGCAGCTCCGTGACGTAGCCCTGCATGTCCTCACCCTGCTCGGCAACCGTTTCGATCAGCCGCGACAGTATGTCGGACAGCATGCGCGAATTGATTGGTACATTGAGCGAGCGGAACACTTGCAGACTACGCCCGGCATAGTGGCGAGACGAGCAGCTCAGCCCAAGCTGTAGTGCAGTCTGGGCCCATCGCTCGGGAATGCGAGCGTGGGGATAGCTGTCCGTGAACGCCTTCACGATATGCCGTAAGAAGCACTGCAACTGATCCGCCGACTTTATGCTCCAAACCTTCGCCGTTATGTCCTCGTAGTTCCACAGCGGCTGTTGCTGGCTGCTCTCCTGTGACAGGAATTTGATCAAACTCTTGATAACGTGAGCAGTTGGCATTGTCGGTCCCGGCTGGGGTGGCGCATTCTCCTCCGTCACAATCATCGGCACTGTCGGCGTTTCTTCGTTGGGCTGATTGGAGACGGGCGACAGAATCGTTTGCTGAACGCCACCACTGTTTAGCCCGAACAGGTAGCTATCGAATTCCTGATCGGGTTCGGTGAAGTTGTGATCAATCACCGGCAGGGACGGTACCACAATACCCAATTTCAATTTGGATGTGTCACTGTTAAGCAATATTTTTGCCACAGTTAGATGATCATTGTGTTCCGCCAGAACAATCTACGCAAGGCACAATTGACGTCATACAAGAAAAACAATCGATAAATTCACCACCAAACATTCCACCCACACTGCGGTTCAAACCGGCAGCAATACTTACCAACAAATTCAGCAAAAGTTTTTTGCAATGATCACGGACAATCCTACGCGTATGGTCTAGGCCGAGAAACAAAATGTGCAGCATCAAAGGAACGTGCAGTGTCCAGTCCAAACCAGGAATTCCATCGACTACTATGTCAGTTAACAGCATCACGGCTACGTTGCAGCGATGGAAACCACTGATTGGAATATTCGTGTCTGGTAAAAACTCGGTGAGTGGAGCAAAGTAGCCACCGTACTCTGGCATCGGGAGCGGATGCGGGGCGGTCGGTTGTTCAGTGCGAATCTGCACGAAATTATCCTCTTGGTTCATTTCCGGTTCGTTCATCATCATCATCACATCCTCGTGCCGTGGAAGAACGCATGGCCCTGACGCAGTTCGGATTTTGTCACTGCCACGAGGTGGCCGGTAGGCATTTGCAAACGTGCGAAGCGCACTGTCCGATTTGCACGTGCTACAGAGAGCGAACGAATTGGATACAAATGAGCATGGTAGTGATATGGCAGTAAACAATACGTAAGGATAATTGAAATTCTTGGAATATATTAAAGACGGTACCTAGCAGCTGCCATTATCGTCAGGAATCAATAAACAGTTCGAAATGAATGCATCGTAAATAGTAATATTTCGTCACGATTGCCACGATTTAATTACCACGATTTTACGAAGAAAATTTTGGTTTTTAGCAACGCCTACAATACTCAATTCCCATAACCATGCAATGAATATTATTTGCTTCATTGCAATGAATTTATATTCGGCTGAGACAAGCAGTACGAATGTGGTAGAATTTGATCGCAGAATTTCTAGATAGTAATTTTTAAACAAGCGTAACATACGCTGTAGCGAAACATATGCTACAAATTGGATATGAATAATGTACCATCCAAATCCCATACATATTCTTGTATTGTATAAAATTGTTCGCCATAGCACAGGGAATAAATCACATGCGAACAAAGATGTGAAATACGCAATACTATCAAAAAAAAGAAAATAAAATCTTCTCTTTAATTTTAAGCTTAAAACTAAAAACCAACGACACTTCGCACTGCTGGAGCTGATCACAAAGAAAGAAAGCCGCCTAAGCCAGTTTTTCATCTATTTCCTCTATTCACGAAAATAATCACTTACCCTGATTTTATTGGATCCTCTCCACTATGGCGCTTGGTGTGAATGGTGCCTTTCTCAACGTCAACGTCCTGTACCTTTGGATCATTATTACCGGATGCTGGTCCTGTGGCAAGAAAGCGTTTTTTCTCGTTTTTAACTACACGATTCAATTATAGCAAAAAATAATTGGACCTTGCTACGACCTTACTTTCGATGGTTCACGCTACCGGTGGCAAACGGAAAATAGCTAACTGACCGCCAATCACATCACGACGACAGTTTCGCAGCATTACATCGAGGTCTTCTAATTAAGTACAGTTCTCTACTTACCGTCCGAGTGACTTGATGCTTTCCTCATGCTTGTTAAGCGGTAGAATGGCGGCGTCTCCGTTCGCTCAATTAAACAGTTCAAAGTCTCCACCGTTTGCAGCTCGCTCATCAGTTCGTCCAGCAGCCTGTTGGTGCATGAACGCGCCAAGTATAATGCAACTCGTTTTGCCTGGGCAAGAAAAAAGAACATAACAATTAGGGCGAAAGATTCAAAGCTAAATGAATACACGACGCTATGTTTCACAGACACACATCGTTCATTAAAAGTATGTTGGAAAAAAACTTGGCGTCTCCATCAATCTTCTGATACCACCTCAGAAAATCGCACAGAATCATAAAACACAGCTTGAAAGTGGACAAACATTTTGCAAACTATACTTACATTTGCCAGAAGTTCGTTGGGAGCCATTCCGGATATAATAAGTAGGTAGCGTAATATAACCTTCAAATTGTTGGGCCAAAACTGGCACAATGTGCCCCATAGCTCTTCGATATACGGGTGTGAATCGGCAAACTGAAAAATAATACAAAAAAAATTGATAAAAAAGGGAAGATCGAATAGTAGGGCATAGTGAGGAGCTATGGGCAAATATGTGACTAAGTTATAAAGAGCAAATTAATCGTAATAGAAGGTGGTGTGATTGAAACCAAAATTAATGTGGTGACTTAAAACTTTGTATTCTCGAGCAGAAATTACCATCTAACTGTTTCTTTTCATTTGTAGAACCAGCGCAAGTTAAGATTAATCACCAACTTGGGGATGCCTTGTGTGAAATAACTCTTTCGTCTTAGATTATGCTTACAAGATATCAAAACATGCGACATCATATGATAGGCAAAATTTGTCCAAGAACACCACCTTAGTTTCCAAAGTTTCCAACCAACGTTCGATCTGACTTCGGTCTTTAAATGCGCGTTTAAGGTCCGACAAGAGGCAATTATCGTTTCCTTTTGTTCAATCTACTTGTCTAGTATAAGATTCTAAGTAATTTCTCGAGAATATCCTTGCCGATATATCCTGACTATTTGCGGATATATAGCCATAGCAATAGAAACTAAGCCATCAAATTATACTTTTCCATTGAAAAGTTGAAAACGAATATCCATTTTTTGATGCAATAAGTAAGTAATCACCCTAAGTAAGTAAGTTAGTATTACTACTGTTTAATAGGCTTACCTTAGCAGTGATATAGAAAAGATTGTTTAGAATCATTTCTGTTGCCTCAGTTGATCCTGATCCCTCGCGTCGCCCACGTGTACCGGAATCGGGGTAGTACTGTGAAAAAAGTGAGAAAAATAACATAGATGCTCCGGTGAGATACCAACGGTGAGCTTAGCTTATCACGATTAAGCGTAACGAAATGAAAATTCATTTATGATTGGCATGATTGTGCCAAAGAAAGTATTTACCATAATGTAGGAAAGGGGCGTTGCTGGTGGAACGCTGGAAGCAACGAGTTCAACATTTTCCAACCAAGGCAGCAAACACTGTAGTAAAAGTGCCCGAGCTTCAGTTCGTGCCGTTTGAAATCGATATGTTATTTCTGAAAGTAAAAAAATACGTATTTATTCATATAAACCTCCTTCCATAAAGAATATAAACACTAGCCGTGTGCGAATGTTACATTCTTACTAGCTCCTAAGAATATAATTGTTTCCTTGTCTTCTTATCGTAACGACCGTAATCAGTATTACCCTATGGCTAATTCTTACTACCACAGCGCATGTATAGCATTTTATTTCATATAACACATAACATTTTATTTCTGTATCTATACTTCAGGTACTCACCGGAAAACATCGACATCGTAAGCTCTGGACGAAGCCGCGCAATCTGCCGTGAAAGATACATTTGAGATCGACAATAGGCTCCACTGAGCACAGCATCTAATGTGCCAATTTTGTCCGGTTCTGTAGGAAAACACATGTAAAAGCGATTATGTTGTGACATTCATTCATGAATTAACTAACACCAAAGCAATTAGAACAGAAGAAACATAAGAGGCCTTGACCTGGATGGATAGCTGACGCCCGGCAGAATGGTTGGGATGTTATTCAGAACATCGAGACGACAGTTTGACGAAAATAACGAGACAAGTTTTCGTTGCTCAAGAGCTTGGGAAATTATACTACAGTCCCAGACATCATATATTGAATTCGAGGATAGATGATCTTGGAAGATTTTTTAAATACCTGCAAACCATAGTATATACAGGAGGGGACTATACCGTCAATATTTTTGCCTTTGTTCTCTCATTGTATAAACGGAAGCGAAACGGATAAAAACATCTCAATACAATACATACAATACATAAGTTCATAATTCTTTTCTCCAGGTACATTTACTCCATCGATAATAACATAATTAAATGTTCCTAAATAGTATCATAATAACATTTAATGTTCCAAATGCATAACACAATAGACTGTAAAATCTTATGGAAATCAGAAATAAAATTTTCATTTTTCCACATCACCGACACACGCAGAAAGTTTACATAATCCGCTTCAGTCTCAAGCTTTACGGTGCACAACCATAAAATACTGCACTGGATTAGCTGCTCGATTACCATCATAATAGGGTTTATGGAACCACACTAAACACAGAAATAAGGTATGACAGGCACGGAATTCCGTCGTCATGTCGACCGCGTGCGTCTGACATTGAACGGTTGGAACGAGGAACACCATGGAACATCATCATTTCGGCAACACCACGTACCATTTATTTTTTTTTTTTGTCCTTTGGCTGGAAACGATACACATTCTAACACACTTTTCGTCTATGTGATATAAATTATTCATCCCGTTGTACTACCTTGTACTACCAACACAACTTAATACTCTTAACACTGTTGCGATAGCAACCAAGTAAAGAAAATATGTCAAGCAAATATTAAATCAGCCAATCAGAAATATGGTATGCATACTAAAACAATCTTTAGCTATTAGTCTTATAATTAATTAAAATGCCTCTATCACTTTAAAGGCTCAATCATATCATTGCAATTACAAATTCCTAGTGTCCATTGTTCAACGTTTTTCATACATTTCTTACTGTCTCTCATACTCACTGAAAATTTTATCATTGAATTCAATAGATTACCCATTCAACGTTGAACTAATAAGAAAAATTGGTTGAAAAGTGTAATTCGATCGTGTGGACACAATTCCGTCAACGAAAGTATTCAATCTAGTATTTTAAACACAGCGGGGATACTAACGCTTGTAGAAGGACAGCTCAAGTTTTCGTTCGCAACAGAACAGAACAGAAATCTTTTCGATCACAAGTACATTATTTGTATGAAGTTTGGACAACGTTCAGAAATGGATGACACAAACATGATTTCCAAATAAAATAGCATACCGATGCACACAATCTTAAACATAATTGCTACATTCTATGTATTTAGTGATCAGTTATATAATTAACCTCCACCAAAAAGGTCCGAAAAGCCATTAAAAAATGACTAAACTTCTGGTTGATGCTTGCGATCCCAACATAAATAGTGGTTTTGTCCCATTGGAAGAAACACTCTGTACATTCTTGGTTCTCTATACATTAGTGTAACTGTTAGTTCCCGTTCAACTAAATCGCAGAGACCTACATCACAAAATCCATTACCCACACTAAGATTTATTATCCAACTTGCCTCTATCTTTAACATAGTTTTACAAAGACCGTCTGATGTGTAATATATATTTATGACGTATGCTTGCGAGAATTGTCAGCAAATAGATGCATTAACTATCTTTGGGATTTAATGCACAAAACCCGATAATAATAATTTACATATTCCCCTTTATCGGCATTCCATATTTCCCTCCATCGGGCAGGTACACTGGAATCACACTCGTAAAAAAGCACGAGCAACAGATGGATTTACGATTTACATAGGGTCTGTTGCGCACCGTGCTGCCTAGAAACGGCCAACAAGAACCGACTGAGAAATGGGAAGAAAAAAAATACGACCCGCGGGTAGAAACAGTTACGATACGGTACACATAACACACGCTCAGGCACGACAGGCGACTGTCGTGTGGGTTCGAGAAAAAATCATTTCCTTCGTTCGGCACGAATCTAAAATAAAACGAAATAACAGTCTTCCACACGTTCTAACCACAGGGCGGATGACGGTTGAGCTTTAGCTTTAAAAAAAACCTTGTCAACTCCTTTGGCATTCCTTACGACGAGAGGGCTTTCCACTATCCTAGAAAACTGCTGGAGCAATTTTTCTTCAAAAATCGTTTAAAGTGAACACTCAGAAAGGATATCCGTCTCTACAAACACTCCCGCTTGAAAAGCATGGTTCGCTTACTGATAGCATTGGTGACATTTTGTGCGTTCGCCTGCCACCACGGGATGCTCAAAAACCATTCGCGCTTCGACTATTGCGATAAGAATTACTGTCCCCCGGGCAAACGCAATATCGGGTGCGGATGCAACTTCGATGAGCTGTACGGACCCGGTTGTGCGAACAAAAATGCTAAGTGGCACATACTCAGCAAAAGTGACAATCAACAGGTACTACACATCCACAATCTTAATAGAAATCGGTTCGCTTGTGGGCAATTGAAGAATTTCCCTGCGGCTGTGCGGATGGTACAATTGGTAAGTTTTAATGTGATAGGAAGCAAGATGCGCTGAGGCACAATTTATGTAGGTTAAACTTGGTTCATCCAAGTGCATATTGGAGTTCCGCGTAGTGTATGCCGAAATGTAAGTAAATTTATTTAATGCTCTCTCACGAGTAGTATTGATTTCATTGCAAGCATTTTCTAGCATTTTGTACATTTGGTCAAGCGTTTTCTAGTGTTTTGTACACAACAGTTTCTTAAAGTCTTGTCTTGCTTTGATTGCTTTGACTTTGAATTTAATTTCGATCCGATTACCCCGCTCAGCGTATAGACGATGACCTTCAAACACTGGCACAGTGCAACATTAAAAATTGTGTGTATGGACATGACGAGTGCCGTAGTACGGAACGGTTTCGCTACGCAGGTCAAAACATCGCCAAACGTACAGTCTGTGGACGGGAGCTAAATTTTGCGGAGATACTCAACAGTTCCATGAGCGTCTGGTTTAATGAATACTGGGACACAACGACCGAAATGCTGGCGAAATATCCCGACTATCATCTAAGGTATATATACCACCGTGGGGTTAATTGACAGCCTCGGAATAATCATGCCCATGCACGGTCATGCACACCTGAATATGGCTTTTCCTTTTTTTCTATTTGCAGCAAACCCATCGGCCACTTCACGCAAATAGTGAATGATAACGTATACTTCATTGGCTGCGCGCTAATCTCGTATGCCGTCCGCATCAAGGACTATTTTGCTGAGACCGGCGAGGACTGCCGGGCGTACTATTTCGCGTGCAATTACTCATTCATCAATCTAAAGAATCGACCGACGTACGCTACCGGAGCAAAACCGGCACAGAAGTGCCATTCACACGCCAGGGGGAACTATAAATGTTTATGCAGTGAGCATGAACCCTATTCCACCACCCTAGACTGGGAGGAGCAATTGTTGTAGATGTGCAAACGTCTACACAAAAGCTGGAACGGATCTATAGCCATTAAACTTCATTGATGAAGGTTGTGTAACCGGCGTGTCTTAAAAGACTTCACTCCATCATAATCCTAACTGGAGGATTTCATTATAAGCCAAACGATTAATATTACCTTCCCGCTAAACATGAGGCGTGTTCACTGCTTTCCTGAAGGACTTCTGGATTGCAATCCAGAAGGATGGAGGATTGCGTGTATTGCACGTAATGTTACATCAATAACATCAGTTAGTGCAGGACTTAGCACCTGGTTGAACAACTATGTAATGCGTCAATTGTGAATTATTAAGAAAAATTGGGTCATTAATAAAATTGGTACGTTTTAGAACTAGTTGTGTCTTTGCAGATGGATTTTATTCGGTTCGCGGGCGATACTGTAAACCAACTGTGGACTCTGTATGATTTAATTGATTTATGATTATTCAATTTTCCGTTCGTACACCACACGCGCTGCCAACGAAACCCTTTTTTGACTGAAGCGGAAGTTCATTAAATTACCAGACACAGTTCCAAACAAGAGACACAAATCCCTGCACAGCTTACCCAGCGCGCCTTTCATTTGGATTTCACGCACGCATCCACGATGGTGTATTGTGGGAAAGTATCAAGATGTGCTATAACATGTGTTTGCTTACGAAATCATTGGGATTCCTCTAGCTTCTAACGTGATTAATCCGGTATAAATTTATTTCTAACAAACAATGACAATGTATTCAAATATTCGTCCACGCTCCTTTGCAGTTGTTCATAAACCTACCCCAAAATAAAAGGTAATCAAGCTGATAGTTAAAAAATAATGGAACTTAAGGCTATGTAAATTCCATTTATGAACGATTAAACTACTTTTAAACGAGTAGAAACCATACCGGAGTTTGACACACTAGTTCGACAGAGAATAAAAATGTTCAGCCTTAATTGAAAAAATGCATTACATGCAAAGATAAAATTCTGGTAAATTCATTACTTACCTCGCTCATTTTCTGTCTGCAAGGGTCCCACGTTACCGAAGAAACGCTTATCTAAAATTTGCAGTAATTGAAGTGCAGTCGAATGCACCTCCACTCGAGGACACCCGGTCATCAGCAATGTAACGTTTATCACAGAGGTATAATGGTCGCAAGGATATTCGCTGTCAAGTAAAGCATAAAAAGAATACAATAGTAAGTAGAAAATTATTATTTCTTGGTTAATTATAATCTATTATCATGTGAGCTATTATCCAAGGCTACTACTAAATAGCATGCTGGAAACAGACAAACAAAATTTACGTTGAGTTGAGATTTATTACACCATAAAGTGTTATTTAAACATGGTTCACACGCAAAACATCGTATCGTATTCTTAGAAATGAAATCTCGTTAGCATCAACAAAAACTAGTGATGCTAAAGAATACCGCATCAATAATGTTCGAAGAAAGGGGTGATATCTCAGAACTGGAAAAACCATACACATCCAAAGAGAGAAAGAGAGCGCGCGATTGTGTTTCCCACACACGGATGGTGCTGTGTGAATTCATTTCTGTGGGCGCCACAAGAGCGTTAGATTTCCGTGAATGGGAATACCTTTTTTGGCAAATTGTACCCAGTTTAGTTTTCCCTGTTGACAAAGAATTCTATCGAACGAGCAAAACACACCGCACGAGCAAGCCAATACACCGCGATACAGTTTCGTCGTTTCGCACTACCCTCGCTGCCTGCTACGCATGCCACCCCCCGTAGCCAATGAAAATGGTTGATGGATCGTAAAGCGGAATAGGCTAGCAGTATGCCCATCTGCACGAATTTTGCAAACTCACGACGATCGTAAAACCGGAAATTGATAAGGAACTTGAGAGCACATAAAAAAAGCGTTGGTTCGGGACGACGCAGACCGTCATGCAGCAAAAACTGATTCCGCTTTTAGCTGTTCTCTCTCGTACTACTACCCATCACAGGTTCACGTTTTAGGTGCTAGGATTTACGAGTGGTGCATCACCCTAACACCGTCCCGAAAGTCTCGAAACAAAGCAATATTTTTTTTCGCAATCATCGCGCGACTGCGGCGTGCATTGTGGACGCAATCATTTGAATAAGGTACGTTTGTCAAACCAATTCCATCAGTCGCTTATGAAACAGACACAGAAAACGACACTTTTACTAATACGAAAACGTATACGAGCACCGAACGAAAAAGTATTGAATTGTGTAAAATTCAATTATAAAATTTAAACACTCTTTAAGCTCACTGGACGAACGAGCATTCCATGTTCATGCTCATGCTGTCCATCGTGTGATGGACGATTGAGCACCAAAACAAAAGCTTTACGATAATCGTAAACATTAAAGTGTCGTAACATTTGATTCCATCTGGTGTTTCCTGTTTGCCGACGGTACAACCATTGAAGGCGATTGTGCTACTTGCTCTAATTGAAAGTGTGCCGCAACTGTAAAAATTAAGCAATTTGCTGCACCGCCATTATCATGTAATTTTCTTTTAGGACAGAGTATTTATGAAATATATAAACAGCAACCAACCAACGATGGTAAGATTAGTGACGAGAGTTTTCTAGTGATTATAGTAATGCAGCGTTGATGATGATATCATAGCTAAGGAGCCTTTTATAAAAAATTCCGCTGCAGCGTAGTAACCCTGAAAGGTTTATCTTCGGTGCTAATTGATTAAAAACGCCAGCTACGGAAGAGTTTTATTATTATTACTGCAACGTATTTCACCGCATTCACTACACTGAAAGTTATTATAAAATTGAATGCAGCTCAATGTGCTTAACTCAATCACTGTGAATACACAATTATAACAACATTCTGAACTGGAACATGTATAACTTACCGCGCACTGAATATAACAGCCAGAGACAAGAAACAGGCATCGGCTTCGCGTGGGGAAGCAGTGTAGCAACGATCGATGACCCACTCAAGAAGCTGACCGATGTCTGGGTTCGATTCGAGCAACAGTACGACCGTTTCCTTAGCAAGCTCATAAATCTGAAATTCAAGACAAACACCATAATAATGCACCATCCAAATCACTACATGAAAGTTGATATCCATCGGTTGCAAACTAACATATGCAAACATATGCATTCATATCCTATTTTTGTTCTTAATACCCAGGGAATACCAACATAACTGTGGCTATCACGTTAAAAATTAATGATGTGTGGGCGAAAGCTGATTTTGCGAAAAGTTTATAGTGATCAGTTCTATACATGGATTATTTAGTTATTAGTAAACACTTGATGTATTCATAACACAATTAAAACATTTTACATGCAACCTCATCGAAGGAACAAACTCTTCGTAATGACCCTGCCCATGCTTTGCAGCTCAGCATTTAGCCACAAACTATTCCACAATGTGTTGGCCATGTGGGTGTGGGTGTACTTACCTTCTCATCCTTGGAAATCATTAGCATGTCCAGCCAACTGTAAATTGCACCATCTTCCGCCAGATGACCAGGATCGAAGCATGGGCCGCAGCAAAGAACGGCTGATATGGCCTGTAACACAACCAAGAATAGCAGACGGGGAACAAACAATAAATATTGTGTATCAACAGCTCGGTTGCACCTACGCTAGGTGAACAATACAAAACCTTAACGAGTACGCAACATCAACACTCATTTGGATATACAGAACATTTATCTGGTTGGTATACTTTTTTATCTGTATCTCTTTAATCACAGCATAAATTATACCGAATGTAACAAACGATGAATACTATTTTGTTTTGTATAGTATTCATATTTGAATTTTCGTTTATATATATGCAACAAAAAAACACTTTTATTTTTTAATATTAAAATTCTTTTGATTTTATAATCCTTGGCCATATCACAAATTCGCAATCACATACGTCGCTACGCCTAAAAAGATAAGTAGGCGTTTCGTGCATCTTTATTTACTTGGCTTTTAGTTTTTTTTCGTAAACCGTGCTGTTCCTTTTTAAAGCATCTGCGCTTCCTTTCGTTATCCACTTCACTCATATCAAAGTTTATATCCTTTCAAGCGACACCATGCGACAGAATAATGAATAGCCTTTTTACCCTTTTAGCAATTGCACGATGTGAATGTCTATGATTTTTTTTGTGTTTCTCATCTTTTCATTTGTATAAAATTTTACACCGCATATCGCATAAGATAATATAATATTTGAAATGAGCAAATCTCACTCACCTGTAATGCACTGAATTGTAATTTTTCCTCTTCCGCTGCTATTGTGCCGATGGAATTATTTCCTGCCGAACCAATGCCCGTGGAGGTGCTCGAACTACCCCAGACGCTCACTCCAATGGTTCCACTGCCTAGTCCACTAACACCACTGCCGATGCCACTGGTGCTACCTCCACCACTGCTGCTACCTACGCCATGATGACTGCCATGGTGCGAGGAACCATGATGACCATGTGCAAATGGCAGAGCATAAGTCGAACCACTCCAACCGACGAACAAATTGACCAGATTTCGCTTAAGCTCGCGTGACAACAGCGTTGAGCACGACTCGAGCGAAAAGTTTTTTATCATCTTTCGGATAAAATCGCAAAAGTGCGTTTTTACCTCACGCATGCTGCTAGTGTCTTTTCCATCCGTTTCGGTTTCGAGATAGAGCCGAGCACCGTCTATGTACTCTACAAACGTAGGATGCAGTGACATCGTTTCACGCTCCAGCACAAATTGGCTGATACCAAACGTGCCGTTCTCCGCTATCTTCTCGAGAACGCGCACCAGTTGCAGCCGCAGTGCATCACGGCGTCGGCGACGACGCATGTTCTCCTGTTTACGGTCGATAGCTTCACGAATATAAACGACCAATTCTTCCATCAGGTCCCTGTTGTAGCGAGTGACGTAAACAAAGCAGGAAATTTGAAATTCAATCAAAACAAAAATAACAAAAACACAGCGTGATATTAAAGTGTTTACATCAAACCGCCATTCGGTTTCTATGTTAACGTAGGATTTCATTCAGTACGCTCCAATTTAGACTCAAATCATTTACTTGTGGTATGTAAGACTTCCAGATCAGTATATGTACACTTACTTCAATGCGTCGTGGTTGATCATCCCCAGAGCATTAACGGCAGCATCTCGTATATCGACGGCTTCGCAGCGTAGCAGTGGTATTACCAGTTTGTAAAGTGCTACAGGTGAGGCGTTGGTGCCACTAGATTTATCACTTCGATCCGCTGACAATGAATCCGGAGAAGAACTGCAAATAGAATCGGCCGCCAATGTCATGGAGCAAAACAAATAGAAAATGAAAAATAAATAAATGAAAGGTGCAGTAGCGTCACCCAATACGTTAATCTTACACAACCATTACCATGCTACAAGCGGCTAAGAACCGAACAAAGTATAACGCGCTATAGCAAAAAGTAGTAACAATGGTAACAGTGATGGAATGATGGCAATGATCTTCTACACTGCACTAACAATTCTAACCAGCGACACTTCGATCCACTGCATTCACTTGTAGTCTAGAAATAATAGTTTCACATTGATAACATCCAGCATTATACGCATAAGTAAATATAATTCAATCGCCTACTACGACTACTGCCAATCTTGTGCAACAAGAGATTTTGTGCATGTAATGTTCTTCTCACTCGGTTACCAACCGACTTATCATAAGTAGCGAGCTACTCGTAGGGAATTCGCTCATTTTTTTAAATTTGAAAATTATGAAGTTTAAAAATGGAGATACCAATTTTTTATTTTAAAAAAACAATAATTCAATTTCTTCAACATATAGTTCGTGATCAGCGCTACTTAGCGTCGTAAATGTAAAAGTAAAGTATGCCTTACAGAACAGTAAAGTTTATTTTATTTTATTGTTTTTCAGGAAATATTGGGATATATTTATGGAAATATTGTTTTGAGCTACAATACAAAAAGATTTTTTTTTATTTAATTTACATTGCTTTTAAAGTTATGGAAGACAAATGTACAGAGAAAAGCTTGTTATAACTGACAATTGATACTGGATACTGGAGAGAAGCTTAAATGTGGTTGTTATTGAATGATGATGAGTTTGGAGTATTGTTTGTGCTGAAAACATCGAGCAGATTACTCCACTGGCTACAGTTCAACACGTACGAACACACTATTATCAACTAAACAAAACACAACAATGTGTGCACTAATTTTTAACTGAAAGTAACATGAAATTAATGACACTAGAAAGGGCTAGATTGAAATGAGACAACAAAGATCTTTTCAATAACTTATGAGTAAATTAACAACTAAAACAATGATTGTGATAAAAAAAATGAAAACGAAAGAAACAATGATGTGAACACAAAACAAATCATTTATAAAGTATTGTAAAACTATGCCGGAAAGGAAATTAAAATAAACGTTACCCTTGTCTCTTATGTCTGGCATCTTTGCGACCATAGGATAGAGGTAGGGTGAAGCGTGTCACGATTCCTTCTGGTCCAAACACGGATGACGGTATATTGTCCAACGAATCGGACAACGAGCGGGAATCCGATTGATCATGCAGACTGACAGTTGCGTGTAGGAATGTGGTAAAATCGAGTGGCGATCCGATTCAGTGTATGTTTGTACGAGAAACCAGGATATTATAATTCAGATTCACGAGTGGATGAATTCAAGTTTGCCGTATCGTATGAGTGATTAAAGCATTTTGAGAACAGTGTAATCAATAAACAGAATATCATTTTAAATGAAATTACCACACCGTAAAACATCATAACCAACGGCACAGCGCAACGATGTGAACAAAGTAGGAAAATTATATAAATAGTAACACATCATAGATAAGTAACGGTTTTAGTCGTGTTGTTGTTGATGTATAGATTATTCAACATTATTTGTTGGTAGTGGTGGTGTACAGTAGAGGTGGATAAACGATGAAATTTTGTTGTTCGATAAACGGGATATGACGCGTTGGCATAGAGAGAAGAAACATGAAAGAAAAACATACTTTAGATGTTACATTCACTCAATGTCACTAACAATAGAACATTTTTCATGCTAGATGTCTCCTGTAAAGTACGCTAGATAGAAACAAACACATTTCCAGAATCCATCCCGCGATGGTGCAAATTATATTTCGTTTTCACACGCAAAACGCGAGCACACAAATCGACCAAGTGTATTATTACATAGGTGCAGGGAAATGCCGAATGAACATGACTGTACGTCTAGCGAAAGTGCAAAATTGGAAGCGAATGTTGAGACCAAAACACCATGGAATGGACTACATACAAATGAATCTCTATACAATATACCGCCAACTATACAACCGAAACCGACATTTGTGTTGTTAATCAATGCAACGCTTGCCGTTTTATACACTCATCAGAATGTTGTATTAATCGCTCAGAGATAATATATATTTATATTCCATATACCTTGAAAACATCATTGGTTTAACTTTTGTCCATTCAAAAATCTTAATTTCATGAAAATAAGTTTAATACACGAGATGATTTGCAAGTAATGCTATGTGAATCATAGCATTACTCAATGAATGCCATAGCAATGAGTCGCTCTGCAACGTAAATACGTGACATACATATAATTATCTACGTTTTACAAGGACTAGATCTCATCGGGGCAGATTGAATTAATCTACTCCTGCATGTATTATGGTAGGTCATTTCAATACAACTAAACGACCACTTCTTAACATGTTTTCTTTTTTTTTCAAATGCTGTCCAAACGCCGGTATCCGATATCCTTACTTCACAAAACAACAAAATTTTAAACAAATTGAATTCGATATTGAGGACGATTTTCAAAATCTACCCCAAAAAGTTCATTTACATAAAATGAACAGTACAAAGGGAGCATGATAGGAATGATATGGTGTAATTTCATTGATTCTTTAACCAGAATAACCGGGTTCAACAATGCTTGGCCGATCTCGTATGGTGCAGTAGGAAAAGTTTCCAGTTTTTCCGTTCAATATAGATTTGTTTCATATTAATTGTTCAACATATATAAAATGACGCAAATGTCATTAAGTTGCGAAATCAAAATCATTGGAATTAAACTCAAATGTCTTGTCATATCAAACAAAGCGGAGAGCTCAAATAAAATCAAAAGTAAAATTTACATAACAACACAACAATCACACAATTATACACATATCAAAAACAATCCTTCTCAACACGTTGTCTAATATAAATCCAAATGGTAAAATAAACTATATTCATACGGAAAATTGATCTGTAGAAGTGAACTCATGTAATCAATTTTGATTAGAATAAAGCAGTTGGTTGCACATAAATTGGCTAAACTTGATAATTGTTACAGCTATTTTTCCTAATACTTGCTACCACCATATATTTATGCACACCTACACCATAATATAATAATCGCGCTGAGAATGCTTGTTTGGCGCGAATCGGATTTAATTAAAAACAAAAACGTCGATGTTTTGACATAGTTTGAAATACTATAGAACATATAACATTACGAATCTTTTACCATTACATTTAACACAAACGCACACACAGTCAAGACTATAAAGAACTAGTTGCACCTAAGTAGAGGTAGACAGAACACTAAGTGACCGTTTGAATGCTGATGTGTAGGAGAAGATTGTTGCTAGAAAATGTATTGGTTCGGGCTATCATTTATCAAACCATCATTATTCAACATACAATGGACATCATCACGACATATATTGCGGAAAGAAGACAGATACAGTAAAGGAAAGAAACGAAGAGAAGTCCCTTACTTGAGACATTATTGTGAATGGAGGAAAAAGATCAATTCTACAATGCATATGCAACGATTGCTACCAACGTCGGACACTCACCTAAGGCTGAGATCGGGTGAAGCACAGCGCACGGCCACACTCGGCATCAGAGGAATAAGCCGCATTGCGAGCGCGACCTGATTTTTCCACAAATGTGCCAGCGAGTCACGCTGCGCCTCGGATGGAGGTTTTTTCGTGGGAGCAGAACTTCGGAGCAGTGAGGCACGGTTGTCACTAACAGGACTGTCGGGGAAATAATTGGAACAGAATGGGAATAAACCATTACCACACAATTACAAACATAACATCTTTATGTTTCACTACATACGTTGGATCTATCACGTTGAACAAGCTCGTTACTCGCTGATAGCAAATTGGCCAGGCCTGCGCTACAACCGACGGGCAATGCTGTATCACACGCGTCCGTTCCATGAATCCAAACAGGCACACACTCCATGGATCATACGCTTGTCCAAAGGCCGACTGGGACAGACAGAGCGTCAAAGTAGACGATGATTTTGTAGATTCTTCAATGTGCCCGGTAGTCCATACACCACTATTGCGATCGACGATCCATTGCAGATCGATTACATTCGCGTTCAGCATTGCCGTTCGATCCGTTTGCGGCAACATATGCAGACATTTTTCTAGAACCTGTGTCAAATACAAGTATTTTTCATCGTTTCAGTTCAAATTTCATTGCATCTCATTCACTATGTGGATTTTGATTTACCTGTGGACAGCATCTGTCAATAACATCAATCAAAGCCGGCTCAGTTTCGGGAATACCCAGCAGCTTTTTCAATATTTTCACCTTAAAACACAAGATTATAATATTAGTAAAACATAGAATTTTTGTTATACTGATGGGATGGGATGGGTTATATATGGGATGGGAATTTTTGAAAGATGACAAAGATAATAAAAATATTCAAACAAGATTAAGACAGCAGTAGTTATAGTGTTGTCTTCTCAATCAGAGTTGTCAAACTGCAAATAGGATTTGTCTGGCAATAAGTAAATTTATTACTGTTAAGAATAAACGTATTAGTATTGTTATTACTGATACAAATTCAAAGCTTCCAAAATACACAAAAACTCGAATTAAGTTTGAAATGCCAGAAAGAATTAATATATACTTTTCTGCGAAAAATACAAAGCATAACAAAAACCAATCTCAAGCATAAAAGGATACAATCAGTTTTTCGTTAACCGAATTTTAATTATTGTTCATTCTAAACAAACAATAAGACATCCAAATACACACAGAATACGTTCTACACGCCCACTTACCTCTTTCAATATGCTGACCGCAAACTTGCGCGGTTGTGATCGACAATTGCACAGCATAACTAACGCCAACCCTTCCACCATGTGCATTGTCGTAGCTAGCGGCTGTTCGTGTCCCTTTTTTCCACCAGTCGCATTAGCTCCAGCGGTTGTTGCATCGTTCGATGTCCCTCCAGTGCTGGAGCCAGCACCGCCGGTACCACCGATGCCGCTACTGCTACTCGTACCCACACCGCCAACAACTCCGCCACCGGTAATGGTTGTCGTTTGGGTGATGGAGGAAACCCCCGAACTACCGCTGGAATTGGAATTGATCGTGGCCGCGTTCAGCGAAGCATTACCGGTTGGTTGTGCGAGCGTTGGCTTCAACATTCCCAAATCTTGCTGATTCGTCGCTCGCGCAATGGGTTGTCCTAACGGACCTACACCAACCCCAGTCGTTCCAGCTTTTGTGTTAAGCGTGTTACTGTTACTGTTGCTATTGCTTCCCGTACCGAGCAAATTGCGCCATACCGTCAGGAATGCGTACAACATTCGTAATCCATTGTCCAACAGCTGCGGAAATGTGTCTACCACGTCTCGTGCCAGAAACTGACTGAACCCTTGAATCACGTCCTGACGCCACTCGGGAAAATCGAATATCAACGTTTGCAGTGATTGATGCGCCAGCCCCCGTAGTTCCTCGTCCATGTGGATTGTTAACCGCGATAACATGTCCACCAGTTCGTGCCCAGTCATATTGTCCGGTGTTAGACGCGGTACCGCTGCAATACAGGTGCGAAACAGATCGATGCGAGGCTTCCTTTCGCCCGTTAGCATTTCGTCCAATTCCTTGTTTTGATTCTGTATCACCGTCATCATCAATGGACGACCGCAGTGAATGTCAAGCGCACGCAAAATATCAACGAACACACGTCGCACGTGCGGGAAATAGTTGGACATTCCGATACTGCGGGCCGTGTCTTCGGTAAGCATTTTGTTCAGATAAGTTTTCTTCACACGAAGCGTATTACCCGATGGCAGAACGCCTACGGTGCGTGGCATCGGAGGTTCGCCATCCTTTTGCTGCAGCGAGTCCGCTACCACCATGAATGCCCGCAATCCGATGCTCATCCGCTCCGGAGTCATAATAATCTTGATCGGGCGACCCACGCACAGCAGCTCGAACACGATCTCACGCATCGCAAAATCGAGACGCTCCTGTGCAATGAACTGTATGATTTTGACGAATATATTCAACGGTGTATCCCTCGGAACGACCGCTTTGGAGCCGCGTGGAAACAGTGAGTTGACGATGCTTTGTAGTCGGGAATGGGTGGCAGAGTTCGATTCACATTTGATTCTTATGATGTACACCCAAAGCAAACGGTACAGTGATTCCAGTGCAACGCGACTCATTTTTGGATCTTTGTTCTTCAAATTACTCAGGCACATAGCAAGGAAGCAGTGCCAGTTGCTGAGGAAGAACGATTTTTGTGAAACGCACAGCAAACACGTCACCAATGGAAATAGGGCCAGCTTGTGTTTCGACTTGGTGCATGCGTCCAGTGTTTGTGAGTACAGCAGATCGATGAAGTTCTTCACGCACGGTACGTTCACTTCATTCTTCACCGTCGCAGCTACAGGAACTAGGATCTCCACAAACAAACCGGCCATCGCGTGTTTGATGTCCTTATCCTTCACCTCCAGGAAGTACTGTGCGCATTCGTGCATAAACTGGAAGGACGCTTCAAACTCCTCAATCGGTGCCATCTTCACACGGAAAAACTTCATTCCCATCAGGAGACTTATAATACTGTGCGTCGTGAATGGACTCGGTTCCTTGTTGCGCAGCTCTTTCAGCTCCGTCATGAATCGCTTCCGAACGGACGAAAATCGGCTCTGGGCCAATACGCCCACGACCTCAGCGTAAAGGTCGGCAATGCGGTAATTGTCGTTCGCGTTCGGTGCGGTCTGCGCGCCTTCTTTGTACTTAAACTGTCGAAAGGCAAGATTTTCGATCTGTCTCGTTATATCGTCGTGCCCCGGGTGGAAAGGAAACTGACGCAGTATCTCGATCAAGGCGAGACAAAATATGAATTCTACCGCAGCTTCACGGCGCAACAATTGATACTCTAAATCTAGCCCCGTTTTCGCCGTCGAATGGTGCGAACTGCTGCTGCTTGTACCCGTCTGCAAGTCTCGTTTGATGTTTTTGTCACAAATTTGGTGTTTGTGCCACGCAAGCAGCGCCTTTAGCAACGACGGCAAGCAATGCTCTGCCACCGAGCCAAGGGCCTGCAGTAGCTGATCGAACTGGTAGTCTTCGCCCCGCTGCAGCAGCTTTGGCAGATTCTTGTCGGATCCATCTAGCATCACACTTTCGATCTTCTTTTCTGCCTGCACTGTAAAGTCCGTGAAAAGGGTTCGCATAACGATCTCTCCCGGACGAAGCGTACCGTCCGAGGCCGCCATCATGTCAATCGTAGCCGTCATCCCGCCGCTCCCACCGTTTCCCGACAGAATTGCTGACCGATTGTGGTTGTTCCACGGTAGTAAACTTAATCTCACGGAAGCGGCATTTGCAATGCTTAACGGAGATTTAGATGCTTCGGACGATTCTATATTCGACGGATGCTCGATTACGGTAATCGTATCTCCTTCATCTACAATTATTCCACTTCCGCCGGAAAGACCGGAAGCTCCGACACCCCCAGCGGCTGGCGCCAACTGAGTGAGTTGCATTTGCGACCCATTTTTCGAGCTTCGGTCGTTACTCAGCTTCGGAGTGTTGCGGACACTGTCAGATTGACTCGCACAGCCAGTGCCAGCTGGATCAAGTTGAACAGGGGTGCCCTGCTGCTGGTTTATTCCTACGTTCGCGTTTGATTCGCTGTTGTGTTGAGATTCTAAAAAATATAAAAAAAAAAATTTTACCATTAAATTTCATGCTTTAACACACACACACACACTATTACACTAAAGCTTTGTATGAAGGATGATACACACCGGATCAAATATGATCCAAAGTACATTCTTATTTACAGGTTTGTAGATATTTCAAATTCTTTGTTTGCAAAAATGCCACAATTTGGTTTCTTTCACTCTGTCAAATATTTGAAATTTTTTTTTTACATTAACGACCTATGAGTACCGAGGCCTACTATGTTACCAGCTTGCTGTGCTACTTATTACTATCGTAAAACTTATTTATGGTGGGAGACGATGCAGATAGGATTATATGGTATTGATACTGAAGTATGAGTGACCGGTGTCGCTAATATAGATAATATTAGTTATTTTTATGTCCAATTGACTTAAAGCAGTGTACGTCTTAAACAACGGCTACGTTGTAATACATTTTTGCATAACTCCATAAAACACAATTAATGGCATTAAAAAAAAGTTCCCTTGTTAGAATTTGCTATGAGGAAATTAAGTTTAGTTAATATTTAGTGGGTAGGATGAACTATATGAATAATTCTAGGAAGAGGTGTTTGAAAGAATTATAGTGTATTAATTCTAGTTGTAAGGACGACGACAGTCGAATAAACACCACCGTGCAACCAACACGCGATTTCATACATCACACATATCACAACGAATAACGAACGAGCACAAATCGGTGAAATTCATCCCTCTTTCACATTTCAATCGCCAAAAATAATGTCCTATGAAGTTATATTGTTGTTTCCTTTTTATTCGATACATAGTTACACGTTTTGCCTGCCATAGCACACTATGTTTTTATTTTCATACAACTCTCTCGATTTCGGTATCGGCACACGAAGCCACAGAAATATCTGGCTACCTTACTCTAGGGCAAGTTATTTTACAACTGAAAAAGATACTACACGCGGACACGCTTTCCGACACCTAATCGATAGAAACAGAAACTGTCCCAGGCACACCACAACACAGTGTTTTACAAAGCCAACGAACGGTAACCGGAAGTAAATGGAATCGCGCGACTACGCCACGTGAGCCGTGCTGATACAATGGAAATACGAAAATAAAACAAACAGACGAAAAGAAAAGCTTTTACCTGTTTGTTACATCGTGTTGTGGTGATAATGGTCTGATAAATATCAAAAACGTTCAAATAAATATCTCTTAAAAACTAGAATTTTATGTTGGACGAGCCAAGTTCAACTTAACATTCATTAAAAAGTTAAAGGAAAAAAAAATATATTAATCGAATTTTATCCATTGTGATGCATTTAGTTGTTCATACAAAATATGAATCCATTAAACAAGCAGCCGGTTGATGGTTTTGTGTGCTACGCTCAATGTTCTACCCGTAATGGTGACGAGAGTAACGATCTTTGATCTTTCTCACTAGCGGTAAGACAAACAACTGAAAAACAAATTTAAAAAAATATATATAAATACTCCGCCCATTTATCTACGTAACATGCAGCGCTGGTAAAAAGGGAAAAAATAAACATTCATTACTCAAACATATACAGCACGTGCACGGCATTTCAAAAATAGCCATCCATCTCTCACTAGCACAATATACGTAGAATTCGATTTGCGGTGTGCCTATGTTCAATCCAGTAACTTTCCTTTTTTAAACTCTACTTATTCACTTTTTACTGTTCATAGATAGATGAATTGGAAATGAACACGCATTTTTTTAATTATTGAAAACTGATTTATGCCAATTTTCTGCGATCATATACTCACTTGTCGGCGACACTAGGACAAGAGTTTGTCCAAGCCGAGCCACTATTCTAAGTAGCTTATCACGCAGACTGCCACGTTCGAACATACACCTGGTGTTTGATTGCCGTCGTTGTCACGATCGTGGGCACGATCACCGCGGGGAACTATTACGTTGCTATTGGGTCAGGATTGACTTGTACATTTTACACAGCACAAACGATCAGTGCATTGGAGAGGCGAACACTTCCTGATTCAAACCGATAAGAAATACTAATAACAAGGTACTACAAACAAAAAAGAACACACGACTCAAACGGAAACCATGCTCGCCCTTTTTCCCTTTTTCATCAGACCGGTCAGAGGAAGAAGGGTAAAGCGCGGTTAGTTATGTCCCGAGTAAGGTGCCATTTTTAGCACATGTACGGAATGTACATCCCGAGTTTAGCATTTTTAGCTCATGTACGGAACGATAGTTTTTCTTTTTTTCATTTTGTTTTTTAAACACACGTACGTAACTAGTCCACTTCCTGTCACAGGAATAATTCGCACCAAAATAAAGACCCGATGCGGGATTCAATATCAATCGTCAAAACCGATCGAAAATTCTCTGTTGTTGATATTCGCTTGGACCTCATATAACATCTTTTGACCATTGGCTGACGGCAAAGTAGGCGGGAAAATCACGCCACCGTATGTTAAACACCAATCAACACAAACACTACCTTACTGCTAACAACGATGCTGAGAGTTACCACCTCACGGTACTTGTGGCACTCCATGCGGACTGACTGACGGTGACGATAAATACTTCTGGCGTCTTGGGTTTCCCACTAGCTCCATGGTGGCTTGCTAATGCATGATTGAGCGAAGGAAACATACGTTTGTGTCATACGTCATGCATAAAAATTCAACTTCTACCATCACTGTACATTTCGAACCATTACACCACAAGTACGTCACCGGTGTACTACGATTTTGCGGTAACTTATCAAATTCCATTCCAAATATTCCAATATAATAAACATTTGGTCATAATAGTATACTTATTCACCAACGTACTGAGAAAAACGATAACACGATCTTAAATTCACAATTTTTTAGACACATTGTTCACACTAAAATCGCTACTCTGTATCTGTTTGATTAAAGATATACTGATTAACGGTCGAAAAACATCGCAGTAGCAAGAAGCCATTCGTCGATGACATTGACAATCAAAAAGCCATGGTAACGTGTACCTATCCGCACAACTTTTGATCATTACAATTATTTGCAAAACATTTAATTGAATGCGTTTGCTTCATTTTTTGAGGAAAACACTGCCGCATCACAACGCACACATCACCGAAAGCAATTGAACATCGGAAGGTGACAATAACTAACGATCGGACTACTATATCCTGATGAATTTTACTTTTCAAAAACATCCATCCACTCACGATTGGCTGGCTATTCATCTGGCACATATATCAATCGTCATTTCACCGGCACATTTCACGCACATGTGACGGTCAGATTCGTCTCGTTCGCATTACCGACCGACATGCAAACAACCGTCGGACACATGACTTCAGAGATCCCAGACAAACTTACCCACCCGGTCAAACAACAACATTGAAGCGGGCGGGCGCGTCACGCTAAAATGTTGTTATCTGTTTCGGACAATACCATCCATCGACAGCGAAAGTGAACCGGAGATGTTCAAGATAAAGTAAGGAATATCATCGCTACCCGGCTTACCGTGCTTGTTGCACCAATACCAATACACTATTGTGAACACAGGCACAACAAAAACACGAGTGGAAATTGTGATAAAGATAGTCTGTATCAGTGTGTTAAACGTTTGCGCATCATACATGTACGGCGGCTACTGCTCATTTACTTTTCGCAGACCATTAGTTTCAGTTGAGTTATCCAACCAACTAGCTTTGAATTATCCCGAATAAACGTAGTAACAAAACGTTAATGCGATATGCGCTAAGTCTTATTTAATTGATTACCAAAATTTAAAAAGTTACAAAATGTGTACTACTACATGCAATCGATTTAAGTCTGAACCTGAATCACATTTATCGATCGTAGTTAACCTAGAAACTTAATTATGAATTTAAGTGATTGTAACAGTGAGATTTATTTGTAATAGTGAAACTTTTATGAATTTAAGCGATTGAAGCATATACCAGAAGAGCGATTGTTGAGGTGCTAAAGTTCAAAACATATAAATATAAAATATAGATCGAATACTAACTTTTTTTATTACTTTCCAAAAAAACACAAAGATTTCAAAAGATTTCTCATAAACAATCTTGAATAAAATTCTATAACAATCAAACAATCAAGCGGATTTTGTAGATACTAATTTTTGCAAGAAGATATATGGAATCAGGCATGTTATATTGAAAATAAGCAACATATTTTCGCATATAGAACACTCTAAAAAAATTATGGTGAAAATGTCTGATTTACATTTTATCACATTCCAATAAGAAACATTAATGTGTCTAGCATGTCCAGAAGTAAGAAAATGCTATCCTCACTGGACCAGAAAGCTCGATAGTGGAATGAAAGTCGCATATGAGTTCGTTCTGCTCAGAGGTCAGGCGATGAATAATGTCATCAGCAAAAAAGAGGAAAATGTATGTAAACAATGGTGTGACGACATCCCTCGAGGTTAAACATAATACAATCATCGCAAATACTGGCAATATTGCATACAGCCACGCCGATGCAAGAGTCGAAGTGCAATACCAATTTTGCACTTAAGTTACGTAAATATCATCCAACATTAGCCATTTACACTGGAACCATCTTGTACGAGTTGACTGATACTTTTACGGCAAAGCGCACAGAAGCATAATGAAGGTCGCTGTAGTAAGCCTACGACACTGCTACACCCATTACACTATCGCTTCTTCGAATATGATTTCGTCCAATACATATTCAGTTTAATCTTTTGTAAACTCCCTCACCAAGCTTACCTGTACTGCTAGATGCTAAATTTGTGCTGCTGCCGGACGGATTGTCTTCGCCATTGTCGACTGCGTCCGCCCCATCGTCGGTACCATCTCGTTGCATTGTGCGATTAGATTGGATCGGAAGTCGTCAACCGTCGAGACGGGCAATCGGCTTCCGAATTGCTCGAATGCAAGCAACGCTCTCCACAACAATAACAATTTTAGTAAACACACCTACACACTTTTCACTTTTCACTATTGATCGAACGGGTTCGCTATGTTGTGTTAAAATGGTTTTCCTCTTTCTCGTCTTTCACTTCGCTTCTTTTTCGTTGAATGTCAAATTGATCCGTGACACCAACACAGTGAGTCACGCTGTGTATTGCACAAGATTTTCTTTATTGTGTTGAACTGTAGCAGTTTTTATCAAAATACTTTTCTTTTTATTCTTTGAAACGATGTGTGAACGGGATAACATGAACATAAAAATTAAAACCAAGAAATACAGCATTCGTAATTCGATGGAGTTCATCAAGGTGAAAGGTTAGCGCACTAGAAAAACCAATTTACGACACATTTGAGCTTTTCATAAACACGGCTACTCTGTACAAATGTTTAAATATCTGATCACAGCATCATTTTTCAAGCACCATCAAGCATACAGCGGATAAAATATCCCACATGCATGAACCTTGTGTATCAAATATGAGCTAACCGCGGTATTACTCACAGTCATTCAACAGCTGATTTTTGTTTACATTCTCCATCCCGTTTTCACAATATTTTCATCGCGCTCGACACAATGTACCCAACGTCTAGATGGAGAAATTTGTGATAGAAATTTGTTTAAGAGTGAAGAAAAAGCATTATAATAGAGAATCAAGACTAAACATGCTACGAATAAGCCTTACCGGCATTGTTGTAAATCAGCTGTTTACGTAAACATTTCATATCCACTTTGCGTGACAGTTGCAGCCCAGTAGCCATAAAGCGCCAATGGTAGCCATATTTGAAATCAGTTTGACAGGTGATAAACATTAAATTTCCTGTGTTTTATTATCCACGAATAAAACTTGTGCTACACAAAAACTTAATTATTGGCACACTATACGTTTGCAAAGCGTAAATCTAAGCTTCTGTAATGTTAAACGCATGCAAACCCATACCGTATCATTTGTTGTGATTGTCGAAATATCGATTAATTTTCTAGGGGTTCGATTGTCAGAGTGTTTCAAACGTACCACGCATATCGCTATTTCTATTGCTATCAAAACTGTCATCTGTGCAAATATTTCGCAAATTTGCGTCCAACAAATTTACAACATTACACTCCACGGTTATGGAAATTGATATTCACCCGTTAACGCACGATCCCACCTCGGCATGGAAGGAAATATCGAAATCGCAGCGTGTAATAAAGATCAACACAAAACCTCCCGCTGCAGACGTTCCGGCAAACAAAGTGCGCGTCGTTTGCATGTCCGACACCCATTCGCTAACCCATCACATCAAGTTCGACATTCCCGATGGCGATATATTTATCCATGCGGGTGACTTTACACGCTGTGGCAAGCTGGACGAAGTGGTCGACTTTAACGAGTGGCTAAGTAGGTCCCCTTAGCTAGCATACCGATTCATAACCCTACGGCATTAACTAATCCTGTTCATTTTCCGCAGAGAAACTGCCGCATAAGCACAAGCTGGTGATAGCGGGAAATCACGAACTTAGCTTCGATCACACCTTCACACATCCGTTCCAAAATGCAAGCGCATGTTGCAAGAAGACGGGCTCTACGTTGCTTGATGAAATTCCCACACTAGGCAACTCGAAGGAGAGCCTGGCGGAGGCGGTGAAAACGGAAAACATTCGACAATATTTGAGCAATTGTACCTACCTTCAGGATGAGTGTTTTGAGCTGTACGGTCTGAAGATCTACGGCACTCCCTGGCAGCCGGAATTTTGCAAGTGGGCGTTCAATGTGAAGCGCGGCCAACCATGTCTGGAAAAGTGGAAGCAAATCCCTGAAAACGTGGATATACTCGTTACACATACGCCCCCCGTGGGACACGGGGATCTCTGCTGTTCGGGGGTGCGGGCAGGATGTGTTGAGCTACTTACGACGGTGCAGCAACGGGTGAAACCGAAATACCACGTGTTTGGGCATGTGCACGAAGGCTACGGCATCACCTCGGACGGGAGGATTATTTTTGTCAACGCCTCAACATGCGATATTAACTACTTGCCCAATAATCAACCGATAGTTTTCGACGTTAGTCTACCCAAGGGTCGAACCAAAGACGACTAGATTGCTGGGTGTGTTTAATGGGATTTCTGTGCTCATTGTTTAATCGTGCCATACCATGACATGTACTTAGCAGCATTAAGTTAGGACATCACACAAGTGTAGTTTACGCACCGACTGAATTCATACAAGTCTACAGGATAGTTCATCCACCGGGAAGGATGTACAATGTATTACAATGTATTACAATGTTCAATGGAGATGTAATGCTCCTCTGTACGGTGCAACCTACCCAAAAGGTTTCTTAGCAACCTAGGCAAGAAGAAGCGAACGCGAATGTGTACTAGGATCACTCAGGCCAATTTACCCGAGGCCTTATCATGCTATGCGGTGGGTATCGAGTCAAGCTCCGTTAAGCTAACGTTAAGCTAACGGTATTCTAATACTCAGCACAAACTAATTAAAAACACGTAAACATCGATGGAATCCAGGAATGCATCTCATGGTACCGATGGATGTTGGTAAGATTTACCGCCTAAGCAGGCTAGTAGCAACGATTTGGCTGATAGACAATTTTGCTCAATTTTTTCGTTACACTGAAGCTACGTATATAATGCTTCGCTTTTAGAACCACTTCGACCCACTGGTGAAGGAAACTTTAACATGATATAATTTCTATTATGTTTACGAAAGCATGCTTGCGAGGGTCTGTGCTATGACTATTTATTGCTTATCGGATAGCAGCTATGGATCAATAAACATCGTTTTTTTCTATTCGAAGCTATCTTTACTCTTCTTGCCGCGTTATGTGAAGGTATGTTAGGTGGGATTGTGATTAATTACCATTACTATTGCGCTTTTTTTTGTATTTGGTGCAATACTTGATCTTGCATAAATCGCAGATATAATTTCTTTCGACCTTTGAGTAACGAACTACAGTTTTCTATTATGTCGTAGCCAATATCAGTACTAGCTAACATATTTTTTATATCAAATTACAATAAACTAAACATAAGTTGTACCATAACGTAAAACGTGTGTTCGTTTTGTCGCACTCGAAACACATAACGTAGTAGTTGGGAATGGGAAATGGCATGCCTCTCAAACATGGGTGGGATGAGCAAAAAAAAACAAAAAGCAAACGAAACATTATCGCATGATCTCCTTTAAGGTGCTGTTCTTTTAGTTTTGCGCTAGCGCTATTGCATCAAGTAGAGTTTTGTTATTAGTTGTTTTCAATTCAGTCTTTACTAATGGTTTGGATCCAAAGGGTTCGCTCTCACTATTTCCTCATCATTTTAGTTATCCGTTTCACGCACAACTATTCAGTAAATGTAAATCTAAGCAACCCTGGCATTGCAGATGTTGCTACTATATGTAATCGAAAAAAGAGAGAAAAAAACATTCAATTGTCGTTTATTTGCACGACGTGTGTAAAGGTAACGCGTACACAATGTTACAATTCTCAAGCTAATTGTTTTCGGTTTTTTCAAAGAAAAACACATACAATTTCTCGGTAACGGTGGTGGAAACGGTGGAAAGTTTGTATGCATTGTAGCATGTAAATATTGCTTGCAAATATGAAGGAAAATCAATCGCAGCATGTCTTTATTGACCATACGGAGAGCGTCAGACCGAGAAAAAGAAAACGTTATGAACTTTTTTTTTACACAAAATAGTATAGAAAACAAAACGCAGGAGCATTTCATGCTCGTCAAATTGAACACCTTCCAATCATTAGTCCTATGGCGCAAGTGTGTGTACGCGTACGAATGCTTGCCTCACTTTTTTCACTTATTCTAATCCAACGAATGCGCTGACCGCGTGTTTAAATGGCTCTTGCAAATCTGCTTCACTTTCTCCCACCATTATCTAGCATAATCGTCGATACCTGATCTCCTGATGGTTTTCCACCAGGTAGATTGTGAGTTATCTTTTTTTTGTTTTAGTTACTCCCCGTGCAACTTAGCGTGCATGTTACGTGGTGGCACAAACAAGGTATGTGCGCATATTGGTGCTAAGTTCAGCTTCCATTCCATGTCCAGGATAGGGCTCCAATCATTTTGAAGGATGTGTCTGTGTGGCGTGGGGTGTGTCAAAGCTTAGAAGAACAAAGGCACTCTGAATGGCTCAGAGTGAGGCGTCTTAGTAAGGAACGTTTGAAAACAGATACGACACGCTCTCGCCGTTGTGTGTTCGACGGACGGCCTCCGCGAACATCATCGAGACGTCGATGCACTGAGGGAAAGGAGAAAGAAAAAAAAACACAGTTATTGTAATATTTTCAAACCATCACCACTTGAAGGTAACCGCTAATTTTACCTGAATTTTGGGACAGTCCTTCATGTGGCCATCCTGGGGAATCGTATTCGTCACGACGACAGCCTCGAAGCACGCGTTATTTATCCTTGAGATGGCAGGCCCACTGAAGATGCCGTGCGTTAGTATGGCGTACACTTTCGTGGCGCCAGCCTCGACCAGCTTATCGGCCGCGTGACAGATCGTCCCGCACGTGTCCGCCATGTCGTCCACCAGGATGGCAACTCGATCCTTCACGTCACCGACCAGCACCATGGACGCGACCTCGTTCGCCTTCTTGCGCTCCTTGTGGATCAGGGCAAACTCCACGTTCAGCCGGTCGGCGATCGAGGTGACACGTTTCGCACCGCCTGCATCCGGCGACACGATTATCGAGTTCCGCCACTCGGCAATGTTCTCCCGGATCCACTTTAACACAGCCGGCTCCGCATACAGGTTGTCGACCGGTATGTCAAAGAAGCCCTGAAAAATAAGGAAACCAAATGTCGTCTAACCATCTTTTCTGTTCAAAATCCGCTCCGATCATACCTGAATCTGTGAGGCATGCAGGTCCATCGTTATGATATGATCCGCACCGGCAACGGAAAGCATGTTCGCCACCAGCTTGGCAGAAATCGGCGCACGGCTCTGTACAGAAAGGAGGGTGAGATTTAAAAGAAAAACATGGAAATGTTGTGTATCAACCATTACCGACCGGCCAATAACCAATCTGACAATCAATAAATATATACATAACAACTTAATATGCTAGATCAAACAGCAATCCCAAACAAAAACCGATTAATGTAACTGCACTTGCACTTTGACTACCATATATTGTTATTGTTACACCTTTTTCCCGGATTAGTGAGCATCACAATTAACAGTTTCGCACACGTAAACCACACACTGATCTGCAGATGCGACCATGCAGCTGAAAAGACGATGCTAACAATCAACCTCCTACGGTTGCTATGACAATTTCCTCGTGACTCTTTTCCATCTTTTCTTCCTTTCATCATGGTTCCCGTTTTTCCCCCCTACCAGACGAGAGAGTTGGGAGAATTATTTTTCTCGTTCATATTAATGAGAGTGAATAACTAGAACAGTGGTGCAAAACGGGGGAGATAGCGAACTCGTGACAGAAAAAAATAACACAGTTAATTCGGTTACTTAAATGTAGTTTTCAGTTCACTCCAAAGTATGCATCCCAGCTGCATCGAGATAGAAATACGCCGTTTAGGACTCAAATTATTTTTTTAAAGTCCTTTAACAATCGGGATAAAAAGGCATTATAATCCGGATGCATAGGTACGATAAATACAGGAAGAGTTTGAAACCACGTAATGTTATAATCGACATTTGTTATCTGCCAATGCGTTTTATGTACAAGACCAAATCGAAGCGTACAATACGTACTAATTTTTTTTATTATAAAATACAAACATACACACTCACACATAAAACGTAGATTTTGACCAATTATTGGCAAGACCTTTCTACATAAATTTAGTGAAGCATATGCCTTTAGGAAGGGACACTCGCTTTTATGTTGCAATATTCCACCTTTCACTACGCTACTCACTAGATACGCCTCTGGTATGTAATCCTAAGGTGAACGATAAATGATTAATACACAGTGAAACACAGGGGAGAAAACATGAGGGAAGAGAGAAATAAAAAATTAAGAAGAAATGTTTAACATACTTTGACATAATTTGTGTCGGTACTTTTTTTTTGTTTGCTCATGTGTATACATAGATGTATACGCCTATACCTCGTTTTGCGGAAACTGTGTTCCAATTTATGTTACATTTTGTTTCGTTGCGCGCTAACTTTTGTGCGATCATACAACTTAATAATGCATTTTTGATTAAAATATGTTTCTAATTTTAAATCAAAGCAGTTTCGCTAGAAGAAGTACCAATTCACTCGAGGTATAGGAGAATACTATTGTTTTTTTTTATTATTTCAAATATCATCAATCAATCTTTAAAAATAAAATAAAATGATCAGTCATCGTTTCAAATAAAAAATATTCTTATCGCAAAGCAGTGAAAATTTTAAAAGAAAAAAACCCTCAAAAACTCAACCGTTTGTTTGTAAAAAAAAACACAAAATAAACAGCTCAAAAGCAAAACAGATTTACAACAACAAAAACATGTACATATATTTCTTTCAGATAGCACAGTGTCTCTCCCTTTATGGCAAAGGCATGTAACGAAACAGTATTATTGTTTTACTCAAAATGCACATTATTCACAGGAAATTAGACACAACGTAGAATAAGTCAAACGTAAACAGTGTTCCAATGTAGAATGCACAGATAGGATACATGAGAAAGATGAAAAGGAACGTACACAACGAGCAGCTGATACAGAAGAAGCACGAGAACTCAAAAGATTGCCAGATATTTTTTTTGTACAAAAGACTCAATACTTTCAATGCAGGTTTGCAGAATTTTGTAACGAATGCAACGAACGTTGTTTTCTAATGTTTTTTTACATGTACTCCGATGTGGAAATATTCTTTGCTGTGCGTACATTCAGCCGTGTTCGCCATTATAGTATCGCCAATAGACTCGCAGCAAATGGACCTGAACAATGAGCCGTACTGATCATGGCCAGGTGACAAGTGTTACAAAAGGACAGGACAACGTAATAGCATGAACGATCCCGGTTTTCCCGAAGTAATTTTCACACAGCAATCGAACAAACGTAATGAAAGGGATCGCTTGTTATTTGGAAGTTAATGTTGAGTGGAACCCACGAAATAGAATGATTACACAAACTGGGAACAAATTTTGCAACGTTTCCTTCTTGCTTGCTTCCCACGAAACACTCAGTGTTCCAAAAAGCTTGGCATATGATAAGTTAAAGTAGTAATAAAAAACCCCCCATTCTAAACCGAATGCACGAATGAGATGTACCACCCGAGACACAGTATGCTAGGACTCAAACAGATGACAAGAAAGTATAATTATAATAAGAAAGTAAAACAAAAACAAAACAAAAAGCACCGCTCTTCGTAACCCTACCCGGAACTTCCATTCATTGGTTTTCATGAGCTCTGCCAGCTTATCGTCTCCTGTCTGTGTGGTGTGGGGCGTGTAGTTGGGGTACATGGCCATAATATAGGTCAATCAATACATCAATTATACAAATATGTACATAGCAAAAGGGAGAGGAAAGAAAGAATGTTATTTTAGATAATTTTCTTCACATTGTTCTAGACGGCATAAAAACTACACAATTCGATTCGATGTAAATCATACGACACTATGGAAAGACTAATATAATATGGTTAAAAATGTTTTTTTTTTCTGTGCAATATCGTTTCCAACCCGAAGGGCTCGACCTAGAAAAACATTCTCGCCGAGGGATCGCATGTTTCACGATCGGCTGACTTTCTATCGGGTAGCCGATAGAATGTTTGTAAACAACCATGCGTACTTGTTTGACGCGTTCCAGCACACTTAGTACGTTTCCAATGTCCGCGTCATCGTTCAAATACGACACACCAGAAGCAGGGGCTTAAACCATCACGTTCTACCATTGCTAGGAGCTGATAACCTTTTTGCGGGAAACAGACACAGTGTGGTTTTCAGGCAATCTTACCGCCCAGCACACATCCGTGGCGCTGTTGTCAATAATATTATTATTCACTATCTCCAACCGAAAAGGGATGCGCGGTTTGGGAACATTTACCTCTTTAGCAGTAACTAAGGCAGCGCCGAGCTTCTGCTCATTCGGGTTTGAGCGATGCACGCAACAGGAAAAATGGACTAGAAAAACAAACGTGGAACTAGCGCGATTGAGCCCTCTTTTGAAGCACTACAAACGCTAGCTCGTGACATAAAGCCTGGGGCGAAAAGACGCTGTTGCTACTAGCAAACATTATTTCCACATTATCAATAACAACCGTGCGTGAATGTTTGGCGTTACGCGGGAGTTCATCTTTTATGCCGGAAGGTTTGATAACGAATTCATAAAATAAGATGAAAAAGTAGAATGATCAACTTTCGGTTTTATCATGAGCGCAAAAAACAAATGCGAGAAATCTATTCATAAATTGGTCCGGCTATCTTGATCGTAATATGCACAAAAGAAGCCCCATCCGTACCAAGCAGTATGCTTTACCGCCGAATATGCAACAACAACAAAAATAAACTGTGTTATTATAATAAGAGGGAGAAGATAAAAAAAAACTTTAGCAACATACAGAAGAAAATTAATAATTCGAAACGAAAATCACTTCTGCAGTACCGTCACCGGGTCACACGTTTTCTCAAATTTTGTTACCTACCTTATCTTTCTTATCCTGGCGCGCATACGGGAAGCACGGTATGACTGCGGTTACCCGAGAAGCCGAGGCTATCTTGCACGCGTTGATCATAATCAGCAGCTCCATCAGGTTATCGTTAATTTCACCCGAACCGGACTGGACGATATACACATCTTCGCCGCGAACGGACTCGCCAATTTCGACACTAAAATGAGGTAATACAAGATTGGTTAGACATATCCCACACACACAAAAACTTATTACTTAACAGCTTATCATATAAAATGCATTTTTTTGTGAATACATGTAGAAAAATAGGATAACGAAACTAGTCTAAAATTTATTATCATTGCTAAGTTGTAGAAAAATAATCATTTCTCTTGCTTTTTCCAGCGCTTAGGAGGCTATGTGAAAACATCAGCGGGTGCGTTTACTAACCTAAATCTTCGCCACTTGTCAAATTTCCAATCATGTTTGAGAAGAAAAATTTTACATCGATATTTTTTGGTAGTAAGAATTGCCTCAAAATGTTATGAATGCCGTTTACAATTATTACCCATCTTTAAGAACGCAACAGGTTGGTGGTAATTTAGATTCCCATATAACTTTTACTGTAAATCATATTTGTTGCATAAGTGGACACCAAAACTCCTCCTATTGATAATACAGAGTGACGGTTTGGAATCTATATGAAATTTTTATGTTTAAAATGTGTAAGAAAATAAATTTTTGACAACCAAGCAGAATCGTCATTAAACAGAGAATCGACGATCCGGTTCCCGCGAATCATATCGCGCGCAGAAAGTTAAACCTCCGCACAAAATGTTGTCGACGACGACGCTTCGGCAAACACGTGCTTTCCGACGGACAGCTTCAAAACCACCTGTCTCCTTCCACTCTCCCTCACGTTTACCCCTGGCCGAATAGGTCGTACAACTGTACTGCCCAATCCAACACACGCTTTTGCCCATGCTACTAACACCATTACCGTACCAAAGCTACATTCGCCGGTCGCTATAAACTAAACAACATGCTACACGCCGATGGCTGAATGTGTAGTGGTACAAACAGTGCGTAAGATGACACAAACATTTACGATAGTCGTGCCTGTGTGTGTGTGTGAGCTGGAGATAAACGGTACCTCGGTGCAATCAATGGACGTGGTTTTAAGAACAAGCGGGAGATAACACACGCTCATCTTACACTTTTCTTTCGCGCTTAAAGAACATTCCAAGCGATGCTAATTGTGTGTAATTATCATACTGAGCAAGAATACTACCTCATCCACCAATGCCAATATGCCATGTGATTGCAGGAAAGTAATTTCATCAAATTCATTCACAACGCTATCGTCAGCCAACGAAAACACCAACCCAAAACTGATAAGGATCAGCTGTTTACCAAGGGGTGCACTGAAAATGTTATATTTAAAAGCATGTAAACAGGACAAAGGTCCCAACGGGCCAAACGCTTTTTTCACGGCGCTGCCAAAAACACGTTGCTTGATCGATTTCTACGCTACAGTCAATCGAAGCAACGGAGAAGGGGTGGCATAGCAACTGAACGGTGAACTAGGATCATAGCTTTTGCGAAACCAAACCCCTTACCGCCGGCAGCGGCACCATCACGTACATACACCCTCCCTAATAATGCTGCTTCATTGAGTTGAGGCTGGATGGTTCACATAAATTGAGCTCAATCAATGTCCATCACCAAATGCCTGGGCTGCTTGGGACGCCTTTTGCGTGACCTTGCGAGTACACGTAAATCTGGTGCTGGACCAAACAAAAAATCTGCCCCGTTTCGAAACACGCTTTTCTTGTTTTGTTTCAGGGTATGTGTGCGTGTTGCCCCGTGGGGGCCTGTGCGTAAAAAAATTAAGCCGGTATCATGCTTGTACCTACACACGGTTCTTCGCGACTCGGTTTGACGAATGGGGCAGTGAAACAGCATGGAATGTGTCAGCGCCATTACATCACGACCATCTAGTTTTATGCGTTGTGTTCTTTAAAAAGAAACACGGGAAAAGCTTGACGCGTTTTCATGATCGTGGATGGTATTGCAAAACCAAGGAAACTGTCAATGAAGGAGTTTAGAAAACCGGTTTCGGTTTACACCTTCATAACACACACTTGTACACACCTGTACACGCTATCTATTAGCACCAGATCTTCGGTAGTCCATACTACTAGCAACGCACGAACAATAAATACACTTTCGATTATAACCAGTTGCTACCTACGTGGTTGCAAATTTGATTGTTTCACATAGATTCGCATCTCTATTAGACTTACATTCGCTTTCCCTATGTCCTGATGCACACCTTAACATGTTCATCCCGTACAGCGTTATTCCTCAAGGTTAACATTAAGCGCCCGGTTTTAAAGCGACCGGGCAGGGTATGGTGGTGGTAAAAGAATCAATTTATTTTTAACCGATGCCTCCTTCTGATACCTTGGCTCCTCCACACAGCCCATTTTGGCCCTGTACATCCCCATGCGAGATGCGGATGTACCGTCAGAGATCACTTGAAATATACTAACACCAACCATCTGCCATTTTGTTGCAATCCGGGGAAACCCGCGGTAATAATCCGAGGGCTTGATGAAATTTTCGTCTCATTTGTATCCCATCTTATTGCCACAAATTGTTGCTTCATTTTCCGCTTTTTCTTCTCTCACACACACACACATATATATATATACACACGTGCGCTCACAAATTGCTCGTCGCGGAATGTCACACTTACCAGGTCTCCAAATTGCTGAACTTTTTCGTTACAACCTTGCCGAGATCGATTCCCAGCCGGTCGACGATGCGAGACGCAAGGTCCGGATGGGACGAGCCGGAAAACACCTTAATGTTCGGCATCCTGGACTGCAGCAGTCGATGAGGATCAACACTTGGCACGGAGATGCTGTCGGTTGGATGTTTGCTATCACTGCTGCCGCTGCTGCTGCTGCTGCTGCTGTCGACGGTGGTGCTGCTGTCACTGCTGCTTCTAATGTTGTGGACCGCCGATGGCAAACTATGCACGAGATTACCTCTGCTGGCTTGACTAGTACTGCAGGCGTTGCTGATAACAGAGGCCTTCTCCAAGTTGCTCCGGACAAGCGTTCTGGCGCGAATCGGGTTAGATGATCGGACTGGCATCACACAATCTACGGTGTCGAATTAAATATATGGACTGCTTGTGACGGCATTGAAGTGAAAAGAAAATTTCCCTTTCCTCCGACCCCATATACACCGTCAGCCGAGCAAATTTCAAACACGCGTTTTACTGACGTTTCCTCCCGCGGGCTTTAGTGTGCGTGATATCGCATATGGTGGTGGTGTGCGTGTAGCGCGTATATAAAATTTACCAGCATCCTAAAATATTTGTTTTTTCTTCTAATTTTGTCGAACAACTGAAGGCTACGAACATTTTCAGAAAAAAGTTCCTGAAGCCAATAAAAAAGTGCACCGTTCTTGGTACAAATTAGGCTCTTTTGGTACTGAAGGCACTTTACGCTTGCGAACGGCACGTGCTCATTTTTGAATTGCTCGTCCTCCACGCGACTTTTAACGAGCCAACCCGATGAAAAAGTCATCCCATTCGAAGCATTTCGTGTTTGCTTTGAACTGTCACTTCGCATGACACACAAACACAGCCGCACTCACACAACAAGTAACCAGCAAATCTGCATCCCGGATGATGATGTTGTTGGATCAATTTTACGCTCTTCGCTATTAATTACTCGCAACAAAAAGCCCTAGCCCTACCGCCGTCCGTAGCGTCACGCCCGGAGCCAAGCCATAACCGAGTAGGTAGACAAAGTCGACGCCGAACAGAATCGATCGGACGAATCCAACTGACGTCATGATGCCTGGGGATGATTTTGCAAACTGCTTCATTTCGCCGTCAGACAAAAGTGTTTAAATGAAAATAACAGGTTGTAGTATTTGCTCCTGATGCAAGTTTGTGTTTGCATGCAGCGAAACAAAGCGCGATCAGATGCCGTATACCGAATAGCGTCGACCGCCACTGTCGTGGTCGAGCATGTGCGTTAATGTTGGTGCTGCGTTTGTGTTTACTCGCATACGATCTTGATTCCGGCGACCTCTTCCCTTGCCGAGGCACCAACAAGATCAAAAATTTGATCGTTATACAAATATAATAAGCAATCTGGTTTGTTTTCATTTCAGTTATTCACCGGTAGCAACAACGCAGTAGGCTGAATTGGGGCTCACACTGAGAGGGTTTGCAGTTCTCGACTGTTTTGCCTACTACACTTTGCAAGAGAAGATTATCCCTGCAGCATGGCGAATATGGCGGTATCCCGTATCAAACGAGAGTTTAAAGAAGTTCTCAAAAGTGAAGAAGTAAGTAATCACTCCCAGCCGCCAACGCATTTGTGTGAAAGTTTTTGCTACTTATGACTGGAGAATTTCTATGTACAAAAAACAGCTTTTAGCTGATAAGAAGGTTGCATAACATCAGCTTTGATACATCAACAACTATGCTCAAAAGGAGATCGCGGTTTTCGATCGAAGAACAAATTTAATGCTCGTATTACCGTTACATACCTTCCGGATCGGTTGTCGAATGTTTTGCTCCCTTCCTTCCCATATTATTCGCTTTAGATAAGATTTGAGCTCTGTCAGCACTAGCACGCAAACTAGACAGCCTTTAACTTCACCACTCAGAATTTTCTAAATTGTTCACTACCTTCAGCTGCCGTTAAATCGTCAGTGTAATCTTTTTCCTTACTAACGCCGTTTTCTCGTCTTATCGTCAATCAGCGGGCGAATCTTCTTTACCTTGAACTCTGTGACTTTGTGTTGAATGAATCGATTTCATTACATTTCATTATCGCTGATACTAAGGGAACATGGACTGCGTCAATACAGAGCCCTTGTTTGTCGTTTGCAACATTTTGATCATATGGTTTTTTATAGCTATACAAACAAAACTATATTAACACTCATTTGCGTGTGTTTAATTAGGCTAAGAAATATGTAACTTTTGATGCCTAGTTTAGGTTTTTGTGAAAATGAAATATGTTTTATAAATTAAGTCTCGAGCAGATTTCGAAACACTTAGGCTTATTCGGCATATTCGCACTACAAAACATGCAACACTGAAATAAAATTAACCGAAATATGTTTTCTACATATAGATAACACAATGCTCTATCAAACTGGACATGGTAAATGATAACTTTACAGAACTGAGGGGAGAAATCGCCGGTCCCCCCGATACACCGTACGAGGGAGGAAAGTTTGTGTTAGAAATTAAGGTCCCCGAAACATACCCGTTCAATCCACCTAAGGTAAGCTCCTTAACGGATGCGGATGATGAGTTATAGCTCGTATTAGTGATCAAAAATGTATACTTGTAGGTAAAATTCATGACAAAAATATGGCACCCCAACATTTCCTCTGTCACCGGTGCGATTTGTCTCGATATACTGAAAGACAATTGGGCAGCGGCGATGACTTTGCGAACGGTGCTGCTATCCTTACAGGCGCTGCTGGCAGCGGCCGAACCGGACGATCCGCAGGATGCGGTCGTTGCAACGCAGTACAAAGACAATCATGAAATGTTCATCCTAACGGCAAAACATTGGACGAACGTGTACGCCGGTGGTCCGTTTGCCAATACGGATTTTGATCAGAAAGTGCAACGATTGCGTGATATGGGCATCCCGGAGTATGATGCCCGAGCCGCTCTTTCACGCCACAACTGGCATCTGGAGCGTGCTTCTGAGCAACTGTTCAGTTAGTCTCGTTGAGTGTATCCATGTCCCATGTAGTGTTCGGCTCCTTTGTCTGTGTTCCCCGTTCTCTTCGGCGAATCCAGTTTACCCGCAAACAGTTTATCCTTTTGTTTGTTGATATTTAAAAAACCGCCCAGCCTGTAATGTCGATCAGCAAACACACAACAACCAACCACAAAGAGCATAAATTTCAGGCAAAAGATATTTTTTCTAACCATTTAACCGGCCTACTTGTTGTTGGTCCCCAATGCTCGAAAGAAAACAGTTCAGTGCGTACAGCAGCTTAAAAAGTGCACGGCCTGCTTGTGGAAAATTGTGTGTGGTTTGGTGCGTGAAAAATCGTCGTATAAATGGTAAGATTTGGGTGCAGATTGTAAAGGTTGAGGTGCAATGTGGTACAGAAAGGTGCCTAGGTCAGCAGCTATTACCGTACACCGTTGCATATAGTTGGTGAAAATATGAAACGTAATAAATTGAGCAGACACTTTGAATTGCGATAAACAGTGTTTCAATAGTTTCGGCATTTTATTTACTCACTTAGCAAACGGTGCGATTTGAAATGTCTGCGGTCTAATAGTGGTAGAAAACAACACGCAAATCGTTCTAGGAACTGTGCCAGTGTCGCTGAACCGGGAGATATTTGCTATTGCAAAATTTCTCATACCGTGCTCATGTATGCTGTAGCACAGGTAAAACAGAAGAGTATGCCATGGTTTGAAAGCTTTTCAAAAATATTTTCCCAATTTCAGAGATAATTTATAAAGCACCGGTGTTTACATTCAGAATGATTTTTCTAGGGATTTGTCACGCAAATCGATTAATAGCAATCATTTCGCACCATTCGTCTTCATTTTAAGACTAGCCAGATTCTTCTGTTTTATCGACTCACGCCAATCGGTTTCGAGCTTAATATACGTGCCGCCTTGTTGATAGCTGTGGTATTGATGATTCTGCTCCCCACCGGTACGCTTCCCGACCATGGTGATGATCTGCTTCATCGCACGCTCTTCAAACTCGCGCTGGTTGTCCTGATTGCTGCGTGCGGACATATCGCCGGCCCAATGTCTTCCGTACGATAGTTTCGGTTTACGCTTCACGTCTTTGGGCTGCTGTTGCTGCTGTTGTGGCTGCTGTTGTTGATGGTGGAACGAGGGAGGACTGCTGTACTCCGATTCTTCGCCATCTGAGCTGCTGCTCGTGCTGCGGCTCTGATTGGTGCCAGATTTATCGTACTCGTCCGAGTCAGAATCACTTTCCGTGTCCATTATCGATTGCGACATTTGACGATTCGAGCGGTGATGGTGATGGTGGTTAACCATTGCATCGCCGTCCACGTGGAACGTTGGTAGTAGGCCCTGGCGAGAGCGGTGCGGCAGTATTCCGATTCCATTCCACCATGGATCGGAGGAAGTGTTGGGTGGCTTAAAGGGTGGCTGTTCATAGAGACAACCGCCTTCGGAGGCGTGCAATGCTAGCTGCAGCACCGCTCGATCCCGATCGGTGTCTACTTGAACGGTGTGTTCTCGAAATTGGCAACCCTAAACGAAAAAATCCAAAGAAACCAAAATTTAGCACCGATTGTTTTAGATATTGCTAGTACAAGAGTCATCCTCAATCTCCTCTGACAAGGTGAGTTAAGTCTTTTATGAGCAGATATGGGGAGCGTGACAATTTTTAATAACAATAAATACGGTCAATTAGACAATTTTAAATAACAAAAAAAAATTAAGTAACTAATCAAAAATAGGTACGGTATTAAAATTGGTGGCAAATGATTGTATTGAAATTGGATTTTGACTTTTTTGGTAGCAATGGCATTTAGAAAACTGCAATTATTATCGTAAGAAATCTAGGATGCTTTGAGATACTTGGTTTACACTTTGTGCTACCATACTTGTACTTACCGAGGGTCCAGGCAGCGTTTCGTACCTATACGCCTGCTTTCCACAGCAAGGATATCGTCCGGCGGGTCCGGCCACCCGTCCTTCGGCCGCCGGGCCTAGAAACTGGGGCTGTTCTGGATGGTACTGGCACCACATCATCTGGCACACCGGAAAGTGTGTGTCGCATATGGAGCAGTATAAAAAATGGCAATGACCCCACAAACGCCAGTAAACTTTCCGCCAGGAGCGCAACTCCTTGTGCAAGCTTGACACGTAATTGGTTATGTTCCACGATGGGTCCTTCACGTGGGCGCTGATCAGTTGGCCCCAGCGGTTAAGCCGAATGTTTTGCGGCAGACAGTGGATGTACGTGCTGACCGTTTGCGTTAGAAACTTACCGCACTTCAGACACCGGAACATACCGGCCAGCGTCGCGTAATGGCCGCGCAGCGCTTGTGGCTCGATTTCGCAGAGGCTTTGAATAAGCTTCGTCCAGAGTCGCGGTGCAATGCGATCCTTTTTGTCCTTCACCACTTCCAGCTCGAGGTTGGTGAACATGGCTGCCAGCCGCGTGATGATGCTATCGTTCAGGCAGGCTAGATTTGCGGAAGCTTTCACAACTTCGTTAAGTCGAGCATGGCAGAATGAGAGACAGTCGAGTAGCAGCGGCTCCATCTGAAGAAAGCTAGCCGACACCAGTATCGGTATCACGTTCGTCGGATCCAGAGCCGGCCATTCATCCTGTGCCATCGATTCTTTCTTCACCCACTTCATGAGCCATTCGAAAATTTGCAGATCGCAATGCACCGAGATGTCCATATCCTCGAGCCGCTGGCCGGCCGTCACGTCCGCAAAGTAGCCCATCTTAGTAATGAGCAGTTTCTGCGGACAGGAAAAGTCTCTCGAAGAACCCTTTACCTCGTCACACACATGAATGATGACTTCCGGTCTTGAAATAGAAATAACAAAACTAGCACACTAGCTCATGTTAATTGCAGATAAAGGAAAACTACTTACTCGGCACGATTGTCTGGAATTGCAATCTGTGCAATGGAGGACTTTCTCCGAACGCCTGTTTTCGTCGAACTGCTTGCAATCAGGAAGTTTTGGGATACATCGCCAACAGCAGAGAGCGTTGATTTTTTGCTGCTGCTTAAACTCTGCGTGTCGGGTGACGACATTCCGCTGGCTACAGATTTGCCCCCACTGGAACAGCCAGTCCCTGTGGATGTGGATGTATTCATGGCTTGTCCTACGAGCGGGCTGTTGCCGTTTATTTTTTGTCCCGTGCCGCCCTTATGGTGATATCCCGACCCATTCGAGGGACAGATAAACGGTAGCACCGAATCCAGTATGCCCTCGTTCAGCACCTCATCCAGTTTTTCGTTAAGTATAGTTTCGAGCCGATTTTTCGGCACTTCCACCGTTTCGGGTTTGCTCTTTTGCGATTTTTGTGAGATTGTTCGCTTTTTGGTTGGTAATTTTTTATCAGCAGGTGAACGTGTGATCGTACCTAGTGCAGAAGCTTCGTCCGCCTTCGAATCCTTCTTACCGGAAGGCGCACCCGTGGAAGTGGTTCTAGCGGGAGAAATGACTGACGATCCGTCAGTGGCTTTTGCTCCATCGGATGAACGGCAAGTTTGCTGGATGTTATTAACCAGCTCATTGCGCGCCAGCTGGTTGTAGTCAAAAGTAGGAGGATTCTTTTTGCTGCTGTTGAACGAATCGTTTACTTGACAGGTTACGTTTAGGAATTCTAGGAAGTCGTGCATTGAGATAGTTTCCGATGACTCCACTACGTTTGTTTCTGCCATTTTTAAAGTATGTTCGAGTTTTACAAATTCACTTGGCTCTCTGTATCTCTCTCTAATCAAGCGACTGTGATATAGCTAATCTGCAACGAAAATTTAATGAAACCAAAATAAACAACTGCGTCGAGCACAGACCAGTGAAATTTCAAAAGTGAAAAATCTATTTATTCTAGGTTGCCAATGACAACGGCATTCACTTCCGCCGAATTGGTTTGAATATGTTTGAGCGGATTATTTGAATGTATAGTATTCAGATAATGTTATCCATTTGGGAGCACCGAAGTAAAATTCATTGTGAGCATCATGGGTTATTGGGAATAACACACGCTTTTATTGCAATACCATGCATAAGCTAATTTAAATAATTGCAAAATGCCCTCCACAAACAATTAAATTTCTACAAACCATCAACTCACTAGGCAGCGAAATCATAAATTGAACCTGATAAAGGTGGTAGCTGGGTAAAATGACAGCTGCCAAAGTTGGCATCGGAAGGACGTGACGTCATACGAGCCTTTTCCACACGTTTTCGTAGTGAACGACAGCCGTGAATCTTAGCACAGAATGGTAAATATGGGAAAATATCTGTGAAACAAGCGTTAAGTTTGATAATGGCATGCCGGAAACCAAACACTTCCATCAAAACTAACGATGCGTGGTGGAAATGAGCAAATCAGTGTGCAAAATCGACGTAAAACTGTGTTAAAATTCTATCATTTGCTTGGCATCGGTTCCCGACGGGAAGACGGTGCACCCATGTTTGACAGCTACAAGGAGATGGTTGTCATAGCCGTGTGTGCCGAATACGTTTCGGAAATGATGCGAAAGGTTATGTTACCCGGCTTGTGTTACAGACCATAAAACCCACTCATGGAGACGTTTCAGCGTGCTATTATCAACCGAAACGCAACAGAAACTATGCTGGTCGGGATGTATGTAATATTTGACTAATTGTTCCGTAGGGTCGTGTACGTACCAAGACGATCAAGAAGGCCTCGAAGGTCATCATCGAGAAATATTACACTCGATTGACCATGGATTTCGACACAAACAAGCGTATTGTCGAAGAAGTGGCCATCATTCCGACGAAACCGCTGCGCAACAAGATTGCTGGGTAAGTACCGGTGTCATTCGGCTCGGTTTCCTGCCGGTATGAACATGAGTTCCTGCGCCATCCATCTCGTCTCGTGCATATGCGGATTGGTGCTAACAGAAAGCGGTCGTATTTCAGTTTCGTAACGCATTTGATGAAGCGTCTGCGTCACTCGCAAGTGCGTGGTATTTCCATCAAGCTGCAGGAGGAGGAACGCGAGCGTCGCGATAACTACGTACCGGATGTGTCTGCACTGGAGCAGGACATCATTGAGGTGGACCCGGAGACGAAGGAGATGTTGAAGCACCTGGACTTCAGCAACATCGTCGTCCAGCTGACCAACCCCGAGCGTCCAACTCTGGGATACAGCAACCGTCGCAACTAAAGACTACGCAAACGTATCTTTTGAGGGCTGTATCGTGTAAGATTACTGTGTACTGTTTGGTTTTCTTTCTGCAAAGCGCCGTGTACCTTGCGTGTGTGTGTGCTGGAAAACAACCTGGAATAGAGAGGAAAACCGAATTAAACCATTAATAAGCAGTGCGTTTGAAAAGGAAAACAAAAGTTTCGTTCGTTCCTGGATTGCCGTAATATTTGATGACAAAAGTGAAGTGTCAAGTCGGATTCAACGATATATTGCAAGTTTAAAAAAAAACATCAGTGAATCAGTACGGTGCAAAGCTGTTGGTTGTGTTGGAAACAATTAGTTATTTTCTGGCGTTAGGCACCAGAGAGAGGCTGGCGAAATAATGCTTTTCACACGATTATAGTATGTCATGAAGAAGTGTTTTGTGTCATTTTTGTATGCCCGTTTTGCCACGACGAATTTTCATTGTATTTTTATATCAATTGACGCGATTATCGGCGCTTAAAAATGATTTTTTTTAAGATCTTATTGTGGGTCAATGGTACATTTATTTGTGATTTTTTTCGGTGTTTGGGATAATTGTAATACCCATTCGGTTTCAAACGTCTCATTGGTTTCAAATAACCAACTCTGACTCTGTGTGAACTCCATATTAAACGCAGCATATGAAAATATCCTGCCAGGGGACATCGGTTGCAAGATATTGTTTAATTTCCAATCTCATTGCAGCGTAATTGCATTATTTTTCTCTGCATAAAAGTGGTAGAAAATGATAGACTTCAAGGATCGACGAGCGTCAACAAGGTCGTGCTTGCGAAATTCGACTAAAACTTACTACACTTCACATCATTATCTTATTCTAGATGAAGATGGATGTAGCAAACTCAAGAGCTGTTTTGTACTACTAAACAAGTTCTCACTTGGAATTTAAATATTTGTAAACCTCCCTTCTTATCGGAAACAAGTGAGAATATCATTTGACAACAAATTGCAGGCTTCAGAAATTATCATAAACTAAAACAGTTCATGAGATCCACCAGCAAAGGATAGGTTTTCGCCCACTGAAACGTGGGTGAAAGAATAAAGCGAACGGATTTAAAAATCTGTCCCACTCCAGCAGGAAGCATGATGATGGTGATACTAAAAACGGCAATACTAGCAAAAACTTGTCATTGAAAACAACATCCAACACTAAAAAAAGTGTTGTAAATTGGTTTCGATGGAATGGTAGGAATTATATTCTGATTTTTTTTCTGCTTAACAAAAATGGTACGGTGAATAAACTTGAAAATTCGCCGATTCGTAGAAACATTCGCAGTTCCAGTGCTTTCTAATTCCCCGATGCGTTTATGATCTTGTAGGTTTGGCAGTTGCTTCTGAAAATTGTATGGGCTTTATCCTTTATAAGATTATCTGTATTATACAGCACAACAGACTATCAAACGATCAAATGGGTTAATTTTGATAATTAAAACTGCACATATCACACCACCATGTTCTCTTTTTCGGCTAACTGGAGAACTGACTAACCAGTCACAGCCATAATGAAGTCAAGAATTACCAGCATTCAAAGATTTCAGGCTACGGGGGTACATGTACCAGTTAAGAGATAGCTTAATATTTTCAGTACTTCTTAAACCCTTTTGTATAACATTTCTGTCAAAAAGTACGGTAAGTTTACTGTAATCAACACTGTATTTAATAACGATTCCCTACATCGATGGTGCTATAAAATCTTTCCATGTATTAGCGGCAAATATGTGGTTTGATCCTGGAAATATTAGGGTTAGGCGATTAGAACTGACAAAATAAACATGAGGATCATGTGTTGAATAAATTGGTTAGTGCCTATTAACATTTTTGAGTAGTCACCGATTAATATTATCAGAAAATATAATTACCATAGATAATTTAATCTAGCGACAGATTTTCTAGGTAGAACAGTAATTAAATAAAGCAGTATAGTTGTACATTGTTACCATAAACTGGTTAGATCATCGATTGCTCATTTTGTTACCTCATAATTTGACTTAACTGTTGGTTAAATTGACCAGTAATACAATGATTATTAGATGTAAAATAAAAAAAAACAAAGTTTAAACATATCAAATAACATTCTTTATAATAACGGTAAGTTTGAAAAGTGTTGTGCTCTACTTCATTGTATACAGTGGAGGCAGGATTCACCGATAATCGGGTTTGACATATTGACATTTGCTGATCTTACTGTCATTAGATATTTTTCTTGTTCAAAAACAAAAAGAAAAGTCGTGGAAGGAAGTTGTGTGTGTGCCGCTTGAGCTAAAGATTGTGCGAAAGTTTGTCTTTCGTTTTATTGAGCGAAAAAAATACATTTAGCGAATTTCTGTACTGGTCTATCGTAAGATCGGAGTTTGAATCGAATTAAATATACCTCTCCGCTTTGCTGCAAAGAAAATACGGAGATTTTCGAAGCGTGCGCAAAAAAGCTGAGTGAGAAATTGTGGCATAGGAGTATCTTTCAACTGGTTTTCATCGTCGGCTGCCGGTGGAAAAAGAATCGTTGCTGGGTTAGTCCGTTTTCTTTTGTCGTTTTTTTTCTATACAATCTAATTGATTCGGAACAAGTCGTGCATTTAAGTTAATATTTTACATTGGCGCAGGAATGTAACTACATACGAAAGCGCAGGAATGCATGCAAACACACAGCCCGCAGAATAACATGGCGCCCGTGCCTAAATTGCATTCCAGCAAAGCTTACTGAGTTTTTATTTCAGTTATCTATCAGGTATTTCGTATTAGGGATTGATTTATCTCCTATAAGCGATTGTATAAGAGAGACATCCGAGCTGGTAGGTTAAAGTAAAAGCAGTTAATCTTAGCCAACTTCAGTGCCTTCCAGTTACGCTTTTTTAGTCATCTTCAGGGCGTGCGACTGGTGTATGTATTTGTGAGTGAGTAAGCGAGAGGGTAATGGCCACGCGTATATAGAAACAGTGAAGCGTGTGTGCATTGTGTTTGTGTGAGTGACGTGTGGAGGGAATCGGAAGAAAGCGGCCGAGACGAAAAAGAAAGGCACTTCTGCGCCCGAGACGAGAGAAGAGCTTCATCATTGGAAAGGTGGAAAGTGTGGTGGTATTGACGGGAGCTGTAAGGTTTTCTACGCTGCCATTCGCTAGATCAGCTACCGGATGTGTTAGTTTTGTGCACAGTGATGTGTTGGAAGTGATTTTTGTGTGCATTTAGATTTTGAAACAATCGTAGAGCCCATCGAAAGGAACTGTGACTCCAACGTAGTCGTTCCCTTTTTGCGTACGTATTTTGCGCTTCCAATCTATGCTTACGATAGTGTTGTGTTGGATAACAAAAAAAAAGAATAAGAAAGAAATAGTGGGGAGAAAGTTCGTGTGCGATACCTACTTTCTACAAATTTCCACCGAACGTTGAAATCGTTCTGTGTATTTAAGGAGAAATTTATTCTAATTTGAGCAACGGTCGGCAAACGTAACCAGTTCATGCATGATTATTATACAGCAGATTTCCGACAAGCATTTGCAAACATGTGGCATTTGCTGCTGCTGCTGCTGCTAGACATTTGTGAATTTTTAGACCATTGCTCCCAGTTTCACAATCAATTTTTATCGCTATTAAGGCTGTTTAACCGTAACTTGTAATTTTTTGCGGTTGGCCACAGTACTTGAACAACTCCCAGCGGGCAAAACCGAAGCTATTCGAGCCGTTTTCTGTGAGCCAGAGGGAGAAAGCGATATTGAGAGGGAGGGAGAAGCGAACAATTTCCTAGCCGAGAGAGCGTTCGTGCCACCAGAGCGCGGCACATG
>KI915054.1:1353367-1411009 GCA_000473445.2 Anopheles farauti
GGGGGGGGGGGGGGGGGGGGGGGAAATCTCCCACGTGGCGGAGGTGCGAAGTGAAGGATGTGAAGAATGTGAAGATGTTCAGTTCATTTGAATTTGAGCAAGCGGCAGTGTTCTACGTATCCGCTTGAACAAACAAGCCTCGTGAAACAAGTTCATGAGGCTTACAGGTTAGATGAGCATCCATTTCAACGCAAGTAGGCTATGGTGAAATGCACGGTTAAACTGAATGCAATTGTCACACGTGAATGTTATAAATTAAAATTTCATTAAACATTTCTTTACGATATGAATGTTCTGTTTGATTTAATTCCGGTGACATGCTTTTTTCATATTTCGCAATTGATTGCGAAAGAAATTCGTTCTACACATACAAGTACAATCGCCATGGAGTTCGGCAGCGCTACATCGCTACATTACAGCCTACTGCATACTGCTCTAAATTCGCACTTGGTCACGCTTAACTTGCGATACGATGCGAATGTTTCAGGGTAAACGCAGTAGAGAAGGACGTGCATAAGGTTTTTCTCATTTTGGCATTCCCCTAGTTAGGATTGCGTAGCGAAACAAAATGTCACGAGCGACGAACACGCCAGATCGGTCTTCCAACTGCTGCAGTTTTGTCGATCTAAGTTTAAGACATGAAACTACCGTGCAATTCTGTTCTGGCAGCTGCATTTGTGTTGCAGGTTTTGTTCTTTTATACGTGTCGTACCGCAGTAGTGTGTGTGTGTGTACTTTCGTGACTAATTTCCTCGTGTATCAGTTACACGTGCTCAGTCTCAGTTGCCGTGGAGAAAAAAGGGTAGTAACGAACGATTAAACCCAAAAAACTAGAACTTAAGTTTTTGTAAACAAAATATAATTTTTTAGTATTAACATTGTGTATAGATAAACAAAAAAAAGCTAGATATTTTTCGATTTCAGAAACACATTTGCGTTTGGATCGTTTTTGCTTTATCGCTAATTTTATTTTGTTATCACTTCTATTTAATTTTAGAATCGCACACGATAACGGAGTAAAGATGGCCGTCAACGTGTACTCAACGAACGTCACGACAGACAATCTCTCGCGGCATGACATGCTGTCGTGGGTGAACGATTGTCTGCGATCGCAGTTTACCAAGATCGAGGAGCTGTGCACCGGTGCCGCATACTGTCAGTACATGGACATGCTGTTTCCTGGCTCGGTACCGATGAAGCGAGTCAAATTTCGCACAAACCTCGAGCACGAATACATCCAGAACTTCAAAATCCTACAGGCCGCTTTTAAGAAGATGAACGTCGATAAGGTAAGGTATGGTTGTCTGGATGGAGAGTACTATTCTGGAGTCGATTCTCGCTGGATACCCTTTCTGGAGAAGGTCCGAATACATGTTGTACCTGGTTAAATAATGGGGAGGGGGGATCAAATGTTTTCAGTTTAGAGAATGTTGTCGATTAAAAATCGAACAAATGTAGTCATCGATTTCATGTGCTATATAGTGTGCGATCTTACGATCTCACGCTTTTCTCGCAGAGCGCTAAAGCTTTCTAGATAGAACTGGATAACTTAATTCTATCGAAGACAATCGAACAACAACATTGTGACAGAATGAAACTTCAGGAACTTCTATCTCTTTCTCTCTGTGTCTGTTTCTCTTTCTCTCTTTCTCTTTGATCTGATCCATCCGTTACTCCTTTCCTTTCCCGTTGTGGTAAAACTAGGTCATCCCGGTGGACAAGCTGATCAAGGGTCGTTTTCAGGATAATTTCGAGTTTTTACAGTGGTTCAAAAAATTCTTCGATGCGAACTACGATGGCCGAGAGTACGATGCACTGGAGGCGCGCGGTGGCATCATGCTCGGGCAGGGAGCTATACAGAACGAGCTGGGTGTTGGGGAACTGCCGACAACCCGGATTCACAGCCGACCAACAGCTTCCGCCACCCGCGGATCGATCGGTACAGTACCACCATACAACAAGCACAACAACACACGACTCATGTTGAAAAACGATTCTCAAGAACGGAAAAGAATTCGAGAAAAGATTCATCCTACTTTAATCATTCCTCGTTGCCCCCTTCCCCGTACCTTTTCCGTTTGATTATTTCCAAAATTGCGAAACAAAACTTCTCTGCTCCAAAATGTTGTTCATTCGTTTTCGATCGTTAGTTGAGTTTGTTACAAGCGGTCTTAACACGCATCTGTTTGATTTCGTGTTTGCCGTTAGTAGTTGCGTTCCTTATATTGATCGATTGCCTGTTTGCATTTATGAAGAAGCAATAGTTATATGGTGCCAATGATTCAAATACGATTAAAGTCATTGAATCTAAATTACCATTTGTAAAAATGTCTTCCGTAAGGGAAGAAATTTTTTTTGTGGGAAAAAGCTTAATATCCTTAGCAACTTTCACTAGTGAGGATTCGTTACACAATCTGTAATAGGCTTTAATACTTCCGAATGTTACAGGTTATCTTCCCAAATATGTGTGGTTGAATCTGCACAAACGTACCGTAGATCAACAGATTCGTTCATTGCACAATGTTTGTTTTGTTAAATTAAATAGAAGTGGCACCTGTTTTTAAATGCACACTGCTACTATTAATAGGGTTCTACAAGTTCTTGTTCTAGTCTGCTGTACAGGTTTGTAGTGTGCGTGTGTGTGATTCTATAAATTAGCGTAAATGATGTATCGACTGGTAATATAAATTGTAATACAATATACCATCATATTGTCGGGATAATGTTTATATATGGTTCGACGAATGATGAGGGTACTCTGCTGTTTAACTGCGCTTTCAGTTTGTTCTTCTCGATTCGATTGCTCTTTATTTCGCTTTATTTGACATTGCTGGTCCGTTTTCTCGCGGTGGCGGTGTGGTTTGACATAATTTATCATCTAATTTACATTTTTTTCTTTCTTCATTTTTAGATAATTCCAATCGATAAACTAATTAAGGGGCGCTTCCAAGATAACTTTGAATTTTTGCAATGGTTCAAAAAATTCTTCGACGCAAACTATGACGGTAGAGAGTATGATGCTTTATTAGCGCGCGATAACCTACCGATGGGTTTGGGTTCCGGTGCGGGTGCACCGAAAGGTAACGGCGTGTCGGCCGTTGCACCGCCGCGCAAAATGGCAATCGGCACTGCCGCACCACGTGATAGAATCAAACCGAGTATGTTGCCTTCTTACTTATATCTATTAAACAACAACATACGACTAAAAACCCACCTTTACTTATGCCTCTCAAAGCTATTAATGCGCTATCCTCACTTTCCGATTACTGCCAATGAATACTAATAATGTCATAATACGTATCTATAGTAACCCGTTTCATGGTGCTTAAACAAAATAACTAGGTGTAACAATAATTTACCAGTAGGCACCATCACCACTAGAATATGGTATGGAAGTTTCGTAATTTGTGCGATAAAACCAATCTTTCGATTCAGACTGTTATGCAAATTATCTTTTAAACAATATTGTCACTTTCACATCAGTAAGCTAAAAGCTATCCGGCATTTTCTACCACTTTACTATAAGTAGAGCTCTGGCGGTAAATCTTTTTCTCTGTTTTCTTTTTTTTAATCGAATCATGCAAAACTCCGTATATTTCGTGACATCGCTGATTTTAATCATTATTGCATGAATAATAGGAACAAATATTGTCACGGAAAGTGTCATATTACTATGTATTAATATTGTAAATGACATAACATACAAACTTAATTTGAAATTCTACCGTAATTTGGAAGTTGCACTGAAAAGGATTACTAAAATAACGTTAATATAATATTACTGTATGTGGCTTTGCATACAAAATTTACTAATGCTTTGTTGTACAAAACGCATTTAATGTGTGCGATTTTATCGGTGTTTGGTTTGCGTGAAGAAAGTTGATTACAGAAAAGTGAAAGTTAAATTAACAATATGTTAATACAGATTCAGGATGATCTAAGTACGTCGTTTACTTCGTAATATATTTATTATACTTGCATATCAGGCTTTCTCCCGTACACCAAACATACTAAAATCTCACATACATACTTCTTGATAAAATGTAAATATGTTGTAAATTAATGATGGATAAATTTATTATCGGATTGTTTGACGCATCAAAATGGCTATTTGGCTTTTCGGTGATGGAGATTTGATGCGTAAATCATAATAATTTATTCCAACGGTATATGCATCCAACAATCTGAGTTATTTAAGCCATTATCAATTGATGTTCTCTTTGTTGAAGTATTTGTAAATATGTTTAATGTGTTTCCGAGCTTGTGTTAAATCTTCATATCTTCGTGAATCAATGTTAACAGATTCAGAAAATATTCACCGATTCGTTTTATATCACGTTTTTCAAGGAAAGCATGCAACAATTGTTGAGTAAGAAGCAGATAAAAGGGTAAAAAAATCACTCGCTAGATTTGGAGAAGTAGTGCATCATTTTCCGACCTTTCGTGCATATTGGAGTAGAGTTGTTTCTCATGTTAATTGAACACACAGACCCTATTAACACACATATACGTCGTTGCCCGTAGCGCAATATATTGATTGTATTTTCTTCTTTTTCTTTTTATTTCCGCTTTTATTGTCCTTCTAACTATTGTCTACTTCCCGAACCAATGCACTGACGACGTATCTACAATCTAATTGACACATCACCAAAAAACACGCCCCTTTCTCTTGCCATATGCGCAAACCACTGTGCGAACATCGTAACATTGGAACTCATTAATGGTTTTGATTTCGTTTACACCTCCTCCCTCCCATCCTGCATGCGTAATAAATCATCTTACATGTTGGTACTACACGAAAACACGTAATAACTCTGGTTAACTCACGACTGACCGCCATCATAAATACACGTACACATATCTAACGTTATCCAGTATCCAAAGTTGCACCCACCCGACAGATGGTGCAGAGTCCGCCTGGTCGAATCGGGGGTGGCGTTAACGTGAACACGAGCAAATCGTCCTCCCAGAATAGTGTGACGAACCAGCAGATCGAGGAGCTGACGTCACAGATGACTGAAATGCGATTAAACTTCGAAGGGCTGGAAAAGGAGCGCGACTTCTACTTCAGCAAACTGAGAGATATCGAGATTCTGTAAGTTTCATAGTGGCTGCACGTTTGACGGAGGTTCGATAAACACGTTCCATCGTTTTTTTTCGTTTCGTTTCGTTTCGTTGCAGCTGTCAAGACGATGAACAAAGCCAGAGCACTTTCGTTCAAAAGATACTAGAAATTCTTTACGCGACGGAGGTAAGTTTCGCTCGATGCGCCATGCCCATGTTTGTTGGTGTTTTTTTCTTTTTCAAAAACCGTTTCGCTGTTGTACTTTGCAGGATGGGTTCGCGCCTCCAGATGAAGTGCCGCCAGAGGAGGAAGAATATTAAACAGCGCCGATGACACTGTGTGTTGCTGCTTGTCTGATCGTGTTTGGGGTACCTTTGGTCGAGCAAAATGTGATCGCTTTCGCTAATGAAACTTATCGGCGCCAAACGATCATTCAACGACACCGAAATCTAGCGCGAAGATAGCGGGGAACGGGGAATCCAAGAAGCAACAGAGCCGATGTAAGAAAAAAAAACCCAATTCAACTGCACTGTGCAAATGCTGTATCCCAAAGGAACATGATGCATGGCCACATGCAATGCGAATTTGTGTTACTAGAACCAGGATTTCTGCGGAATACATGAGAAAACCTTATCAATGGTAAATTATTAACTCTATCCTTTCTCACTACCAATTATACTTATGTGTGCTGTTGGGAGCGAACGGGGAAAAACAACTACAGCGCTGCAAGCGTGTAGTATGCGTGCGAAAGCGGCTGTTGCCACTAAAACGGTATGGTGCAACCGAGTTCACGACGATGGTGAGGTGCCGCTTGGGAATGGAATGCGGTTAAATTAATGCTCAGCGTCCGTTAGGTGCATTTTTCGCTTTCCTCTCGCCAACTTTCTTTCGGTTCGGCTAATTGTGCGCATATCTCTCGTTTTTTTGTACTGTGTATCCTTAATACATGAAAATGCGCTCGTTTGGGGTTTGTAAAATGTACTCCTAAAATCAATGTGACTAACACAAAGTGACAAAAAAAAACGATCGTACATATATAGAAACATATTAAACCATGGAAGCATAGTAACAAGCATAATAAGAAAAAAAATTATACATCTATTTTTCGGTCTCTAAGCGATTTATCAAGCACGCGCGCAACGTTGCTACATCGTGGCGGATGCAAAGGCTCTCAGGTTGAAGAAAGCAAAGAAAGGAGTGCGACCAACATGTGTATGATTGAACGACAATGAAATTAATTGTAAAAAAGCATTACAGTAATTCTCTCGGCATTGGGCAAACAGCATCGAAATTTTAAATCTATTCATTCTCATTATCGAGCCGAGATGGGCATGGGCAGAGGGTTTTGTAGGACTGATTTTCATGCTTCAGTTCCGAATATCATTTCATGATTTGGTTAGTTAATGTAACACAGCATTTCACAGAACCTCCGCGCTGCACGTTTTCATCGCGGTGAGCAGTTTGAGGTAAAACTCGAATGACCATAAGGCTAAGCTGCCGGTTGCAAACTATTGCTAGAAGTTTGTGGCACGAACCGGAAATGATTCGGTTAACAACTTGCATACTTTTTAAAAGTTCTGTTAAACTCATAGCGAACTGGGGCATCATTGAAGCTTTTCTAGTGATTAATTTGGAACGAAAACAATCTGTCTTGAATCATTCAGTCAGTGGCTTGCGTTGCGATTATTTTCTCCAGTTCGTAAAACGAGGATGCGAGTTTCGTAATGAACGATGACGAGTAACAACAGGAAACAAAAATGGAATGGACAACTACTATAGAAATCTATTACAATTTCATAGGTATAATAGCTCAAAAGCTTATGTTACATAGCTAACAATGAAATGTACTAAAACTATAACGGGATAAAACTATGCGGCGGCAGGCAATGTTTTATCCGAAGATGGTCGTTTAATAGTTCAAGTCGTTGAAATGCACTAAAGAAGGCCAACGGTATAGATATTATTCTTAATTCATCGGATAGGCGGCGAACAAAAGCGAAGCGAGACACATAGACGATACTAACGTTCTCCAAAATGCGAACCTGAGCTTTGCGGATGAAGAAGATGGTGATGTGCGTGTTGCGCCCGGTGGTTCAAATTTCATTTCCATTTCGATGCTACTTACTTGACGCGTGTTTTCTGACATCCGAGCGACCAACAATAGTCACAATAGAAGTATAAAAATACGCATTTAGACAAGAGAGAGAAGGAGAGAGAGAGAGAGGTGAAATGTTTAACTTCATTTGTTTTCGCCCGCTACATTTCATGCAACCCGACGGTAAGAGTGAATGTAATGATGTTTGTTATTCCATATTGTGTTTTGCATTTTCTTTTTCACCTTTTCTACTATTCTTACTTACGGGCAAATAAACAAGCAGGGGGAGAGAGAGAGAGAGAAAGAGAATACATATTTCCGTTTCAAATAGTGTAATCCTTCGTAATCTGCACTAAACGCGCATTTTTCCCTTCCTTATTTGTTTTATTCGAAAATAGAAAAAATACTGCAAAAAACGAGAAAAAATAACTATTACCACGTGTTGCGCTTTTCTCAATACTTATGATGACAAATTTTATTTAAAAAAACACGATGCAGGAAGAATAGAAGTTTTAATATGTTTGTCTAATGTTTTACTTCCTAAACCGTCTGTAAGTTCGAAGACTTTCCTTACCGGTGAAATTTGAGAGCGAACTAACCCCCTAATCTCAGTGCCCTACTTGCCGGATGTTTTTTGAACTTCTTCGCACTTGTGAGTACCATCGCAGAATGGACGATGCTTCGTTTGCTTGCAATTGCACAGCCAATATGTGCCCGAGTTTTCGACTTGAAACCGCACGGGCCTAAAAATGGTGAGGGGAGGAGAAAGTTAATAGCCCTGTGAGCCGTTTTTTTTGCCGGGTGCCGGCTGCTACATACCGCTGGGTGATTTTGTATTGCACAAGTTTATGGGTGCCATCACATAGTGGCTGAGCCTTCGAACGCCCGCAGAGACACCACGAGTAGCGCTTGCCTGCAAGAATATGGTTCGTATGTAACGCATAGTTAAAAGCAACGCTCCTCGGGCGCGGAACACTATCACCCAGTGTTAGGTAATACGAGTTACTATCGCGAGAACGTACCTTCTTCCAGCTCCATCCGGAAAGGCTTCTTATCATACACTATCCCATTGGTCTGTTGTTCTTGCGCTGTGTTGAGATGTTCGATGACATTTTTGGGGAATTTTTTTTCACTACCTTCCTTACTGTAGTTCCGGTTAATACACAGCTGAGATACTCTCTGGAATGCAAATACAAAGGGCAGGTTAGTGGGAAGATTCTATCTGGAATACTGACCAGCTGACTACATACCACCGCTTGCTGCGTGCGGGAGATTGCAAGTTTTTGCAAAACATTCATATTTTAGCTGTTATGAGGGAGCAAAAGTGTAGGAGTTAGAACAAAATCACACACGCAATTTCGTTAAAGCACTGGGAAGGTGGAGGTGACGAAGAGCGATCAAAACAACAAGTCTTCCCGGTGTGAGAAAAGTACGTAGCGATGACAGTTGGAATGGATGTCACTAACACACTCTCACGGCATGCGGTATATCGTATCGTGACAGTGAAGGCTGCATGTTTGTGTAAAATGTTCTGTGTGGAAGAGGTGTAATTTCGCTTGGCAAAAATTCCAACTTTCTGATAATTGTGTACCGCTGAAAAGGCGTTGTTTTGCAGTAACGGCAGCAGAAAAGTGAGCCCACTGCGTATACAGTGAACGAATCGCGAATCCTAGGCGTCGATACAGTCGGGAGCGGCTATTGCAAACGCAACCCCAGCAGTACAGTGAGCAACGTGTGTGTCCCAGTATTTCCGTAGAAAAGAAGGGGGATGGCTGGAACAATCTCGGAAATTAAAAAGTTGGATTACGATATCTACAAATATTCAAGCTATTCGTCGTCCTACTTGCCGGAGTGAGTATACGATTGGAGGTTGAGTAATCGAAGCTAGTGAAAATGTGCCATCCCGCGTTTGCCAAATGCGCAGCAACCACCGCATGTCACGGCGAATGGCGCCGGTAGTTGTCCCTTCCCTTAATGCGGTGCGAGCAAAATGGCACTAGCAGTGAGAAGAAGTAAAGCAAAAAAAAAAGAGTAAAATAAAACGAAAAACGTTCGGGGTTATCGCGAAGTTTTGGGGTTCGCGGGTCGCCAACCGAACCTAGCTAGCTGTGTCAGGAGGCGGAGGAGGCTGTCGGGCGCGAAACTGCACTGGGCTGCTGTTTCTGGCAATGGCGCACTATTTTTCGATGATGGCTATCAAGCTCCTGCTGCCAGGTGTGGTAGTGGGAGGTCGAATGATTGTTGTAGGTCGTCCTCCCCCCTCCTCCCCTGCCTCCGTGAGGTGTGTTTTGTGTTTGCATACGGTAAGATGTTTTTAGATGGGGAAGAAGACTAGTGCGGTCGTGTAGTGTGCGGTGGTGCATTTGCATTGAATCGAACAGGTTCATTGCCGAAGTGTACAAAAATAGCACCGCGAATGAAGCTGCTGTCTCTTTGCCATCACCCCTGGCCAGTCGGTCCATTTCGTAATGTGGGGTGCACACCTCATTGTTATGCATATTTATTTATCAATCACAACACAAAACAACACCAGAGCGGGCGGCGGGGTAAACCTGCTGTTGACGAAATGCTGCCGATCGTATGAAAGTATCCTCACATGCCATGTATATTATTACTCAGCGGGATGGTAATACGGAAAGGTTTTGAAAGTAAAAAGTTGCCGAGAGCTTGTTCCGAGCGAATATTGACTTTGACTTGCATCTCCATCTTTGCAGAAACATTCGGGAAGACAATCCGTCGAATCAAACATCACGCTGGTCATCGAACACCAACACTCCACCCCAGTACTTGATCCTGAAACTCGACCGCCCAGCGATCGTAACGAAGATTAAGTTCGGAAAATATGAAAAAACGCACGTGTGCAATCTGCGAAAGCTTAAAATCCTCGGCGGCCTGGAGGAAGGACATATGGTGTTGTTATTTGAGGGGTAAGAAGTGAAGCTAATGCGTTAATCTTTTGACTTATTTATCCGTTTATTGTACAAAAATTAACTAATCGTATGTGTCGATGCGTGTTTCGTTCCACGCCGGTAGTGGGCTGCAGAATGACTCGGTACCGGAAACGTTCAACCTAAAGCACCGCACAAACTCCGGGGAGCTGTTGCCGATCAAGTATGTGCAGATCGTACCGCTGCTGTCATGGGGTCCCAGCTTCAACTTTTGCATCTGGTACGTCGAGCTGCTTGGCATCGAAGATTCCATGTTCATTTTGTCGAACTTGCGGAAGTACAACATGCTACGGGAGGTCGAAATCGTTCGACTGTTTATGAAGCACTGCCGGCAGCAGGGATACGCGAAGTCGTTCAGTGCGCTGCAGGAGGAGACGGGCGTGCGGCTGGAGGACGAAAAGATGACGGAGCTGCACGAAACGCTTGTAGATAGAGGGGACTTTAAGAAGACTGAAGAAATGCTGATGGAATTTATCGATAGTAAGTGCGAAAGTCACCACCGCGTGAGAGCGTTGAGATAATTTACTTCTTTTTTTTTTTACTGGAATCTATGTAGGCGGCCTAATGGACAACTACCTCGAGAGCCAGGAGTACAAACCCCAGTGGAGTTTACAGCTGACGCCCGAAAACGAACCAAGGCCCGGACGGCGGGGAGGGCACCAGTTGATTATTGATCAGATGACGAGCACGATCTATCTGTACGGCGGATGGGACGGCAACGAGGACTTGAGTGATCTTTGGTCGTACGATGTGAAGGCGAACCGGTGGACACTGATTCACGAGCGCTCGGAGCTACTGCCGGATGGTCCAACACCCCGTGCTTGCCACAAAATGGTGTACGATACGAAGAATTCGGTGATCTTCATGCTCGGTCGCTATCTCGACAGTGCGTCGCGCACGGAGGAAAACATCAACAGTGACTTCTATCTGTACAATACCATCCACAAAACGTGGTGCCTGATCTGCAACGACACCAGCCAGATTGGCGGTCCACAGCTTGTGTTCGACCATCAGATGTGCATCGACGTGGACAAGCAGACGATCTACGTGTTTGGGGGTCGTATTCTGGAACCAAAGTATGCGTGTGTTTTTTGCTTATGTTTTTGCTTCTACTTCCTCACTCCGGTCCCGCATGCTTTTCGCACATGGCACGCTTTGTTTTTTGCACCTTAGTTTAACCGTGTTTTATTTCTGTTTCTATCTGCCTGCTTTGTTGTATGTATCTTTCGCGTACAAGTTACAGAGTTTCTTTATCGTTTAGAAACGAGGAGGAAACGACGGGCCAGTACCGGTACTCGGGATTGTTTTCGTATCACATCAGCACCAACACCTGGACGCATATACTAGTCGATTGCGAGCATCCGACCGCCTCCAGTCCGCACGTGCTGAGTATCCGCTCCAGAGTGACCCATTCGATGCTGTTTCACCATGTAAGTAGCGCAGTTTGTGGTGCTAAACTGCCAAATTATTCATCCTCTCTCGTTCTGAACAATTAACTACATCGGCTCATTTGGGGGAGAACATCTAAAAATATGTTTGGCTAACGATCAAGTCAAAAACGTTAGTTTTATCAAATGGAAAATGGCAGGTTGGTTCACAGTCGTGAACTATTTGATTTTCATTCTATAATTAGATAGATGCATTAAGGTTCTTTGTTCGAACGCTTAACCGTGTATGTTTTATTTGTATGTCTTCTTAGAAACACCGCAAGTTGTACATCTTTGGCGGACAGCGAGGAAAAGACTACATGACGGACTTCCTTATCTATGATGTAGACACCAACGAACTTTCCAATATGTCACCGGAGAACAACAATACCGACACGAAAAATGTTCCCCAATCGGGTTTCACACAACGGGCGACGATAGACTGCGAGAAGGACGAGATTTATGTTTTAACTGTAAGATGAGCTCTACATGGCTAAGATATAAGCCTCGTAAGCATAAAGTTATGTTATGTGTTTTTTTTAATTTTCTTGCAGAGTCTCAGCAAAGAGAAAGAGCGGCGCGATTTAAACATCAACTCGTTCTGGTTATTTTCGCTGTCGAAAAAAGAGTGGTGCTGTGTGTACAAGAGCGAACACTCGAATGGAGAGAACTGCTATCAGAAGAGCCAAAACGCTTGCCACGAGCCATGTCCCCGCTATGCCCACCAGATCGTGTACGATAGCACGAACCAGGTGCATTTCCTCTTCGGTGGCAATCCGGGTACGAATTCGAACGTCCGCTTGGACGACTTTTGGGTGTTGCGGCTAGAGAAGCCGAATCGGGGCAACATTCTGCGCTACTGTAAATACCTGCTGCGAAAGCAAGAGTACGAAGAGATTACGAAAAACGATCCACACTCGGCTATACTGTACCTGCAAACAAAACTGTACGATATCGTCGACCACAGCGATCCGGTGCAGCTGAAGGAGTTCCATAAGCTGCCGTCACTGTTGTTCAAATCCGACGCGGTAGATGGTGAAACGGAACCGACGAGCCTGCTGTCATGCCCCGTGGGCGCAGCAACGTGTGCTGCGGTTGGTGGCAGCAAACATAAACAGCAGCGAGCCGATGATGATGCCAACAAGGAGGAAGAAAATATGGCGAAGGTGATGCGCGTCGAATCGCCGAAGAGCGTCGAAGAAGCGGACACCTGTAGCATTAGTTCGATGAGCAGCAGCGATTGTTCAAACTCGCAAACTCAGCCACTACACGGTGGTGCTGCTGGAACGGCAATCGGGGGTGCAAAGTCGAATGCCGCACCGTCCGTAGCGGGTATTGCGAACGTTGCTACTAAGCCGTTCGGCGGCAAGGATTCGACAAAGGATAGCAGTGCAATGCCGTCGACGTCACGTTCCAGCAGCGGTGGGATCGCACGCAATCGAGTGATCGATCAGCAGTTCGAATTGAAAATACGACGTTGCCTGTTGTATAACAAACTGGTCGATTTGATGCCGGAAGCGCTGTGCCAACCGAAGAAAAATGTCTGTGATTTCGTGCTGCCATAGTAAATCACCCGACGGATTCTACATCTCCCGTGTGCAGCGGATAAATGACGATTTCGGTATCGCATACTGTAACAACATGGAGCGGAGGAAGGTGTACGTACGATGTTTCATAAGGACACTGCCTGCAAGCAATTCGATTGTTTCGTTCTGCAACTAAAAACCACAGCCCCCGTTACCCCAACCTTCCGTATCATTCTATTGTCGATCGTTATGTGATAAAATTGCAATCCTGCGGTTAAAAGGAAAAAAAGTCGAACAAAAAGCATAGCTTCAGGTGAAAACTGTACTATATAGCGTGAATAGTGTATACTACCGGCTTGTTGAATGCGTTGATTTTCGTTATCTATTACTACAAAGTCTTAAAAGCACGCCTCATCTAGCAATATCAGTTTTTTTTTTCTACATTTCAATTTTTATCTTGCAAATTTGCTTCCGTTTCAAAAGGTTATCAACGCGTGTATACCGTTTGTGATTCCTTGGAACAGTCTCTCGAAATTTTATCGAATTTTGGTTAACTTCTAATCCTTTTCCATCTTTGCGTATTGTAGATATTTTGCTGCTCGAAACTGTGAACTATTATTCTGACGCGAACGTCATGTTAAAGTGTTTTTATGTTTGTATAATCCATGATTTGTCATACTCTGTAAAATAAAATTGACTACAAATACCAAAGAAATACCTTTTGACTATGTTTTTGTTGCTTGGTTCACCATGCATGTTCCGTTGGCGTTAAAAATGGTTGAAAGCAGAAACACATTTAAATTTTGGTTCCTCATTATTTTACTGACTATGTAATCCTAAACATGATCATGCAATACGATGTAATATTAGTTTATACCTCTAAAATACAGTTTAGGTACTTATGATGGGAAGGACAGAGTTAAAACGAATGAGCATTTAGTTTTCCCTAATGGATAGAAAATGAAATCAAATAAAAACCGTAACGTTAGTAGCCGGTATACAAGTAAACAGGGAGAGTTTTGTGGGCCATTTTAGATGCTTGTCAATTGTTGACTGGGTAACATTTTTATATCTGCTAACGGGAGCAAAACATCAAGCGAAAAAGAGAGGGGAAATACGCCGATTGTATTACAGTAGTATAGTGGTCATTTCCATCTCTCTGTTTGACTGTCAGACGAAAGCGATGTAAACTGTCAAAATTTGCCTAGTTGGGTTGTATGTCAGCTGCAAATCGGTTTCTGTCTACGTGTTCGAGTTCACGAGTGAATTATTGTGCGGAAAAGTAAATAGAACTGTTTTTCAACAAATTTCCAACGCAGTATTATTATTAAGGGTGGGAAACATTAATCCACATTAGCTGTATATTAACGTGCAAACAATCATATATCATTTGCGTGAGTTCGCTTTGCCGGAATACAATCGTCATCGATTGCGATGGATGCAATGTGTCAGTGATCCGCTTCGTTAGGCCGTCTGATGCTACCAAAACAAAAGGTACATCGTCGTCAATCCGATTCCGATAGGCAGTAGCCAGCAAGATCGGCTCTGCGTCCCTTTCTGGCTGTTGAATGCCGCGTGTCTGAACTTGGGCACAGTAAGCAGATCGTACCGAAAGGAGCAAGGATCCCAAATATGAAGTCCTATTCAGCGGCTGGGCGGTGGTGCATCGTGGCTGTTGTCGTCTCGTTGATTGTCACCTACGTTGCGGCGGATGAGCATAATCATATGGTAAGCAGTGGGTTGGTCGTTCGATTGGCTTACGTTAGGTAAAGGATCTTATCGCTAATGTTGTACCGCTTTCGTTTTTTTAGTATGAAGATCACGAAGAGGTTGTGCTATGGATGAACACGGTCGGTCCGTACCACAATCGGCAGGAGACGTACGCATACTTCTCGCTGCCGTTCTGTGTCGGTGCCAAACAATCGATCAATCATTACCATGAAACTATGAGTGAGGCACTCCAGGGAGTTGAACTGGAATTCAGCGGGTACGACATCGATTTTAAAGGTAGGTGTTAGATTTTTAATTGCCGTAGTCAGAAGAGGGAGGATGGATGGCGAAACGTTGACGGGCAATTAGAAATGGACAGAATCGATTGCATATTTCATTAAACATTACAAACACAGTACAATATTTTCTCTGGTTTTAGCTGTTTAGCCTATTTGGCACAGTTTGGCTAAGCCTACTTTAACATGAGAACTGAAAGTAAGGCAGAAAAGTGCAAATTATACCATTATGTCAAGTCCTTGTTTTACCTTTATATTGTTTTTTTTACCAATTTAAAAACGATGAGGATTCGTTTATTTTTTAAATTAAAGTTTCACAGATGATTTCACGCATGTACAAAAATATGCGTCTGTGAAATCGTGACCTGCACTACGTCTAATATGTTTCTAAGGAGAATGATTTAAGCTAATCTAGTATGCGGCAATCATCAATATCAATACATTTGTGAGTTTGTAACTGAATGCGACGATTGGTTCAAACAAGGCACAATTTTTCTCGTCTCTGTTTATTAATACTGACCATAATATCCTAGCACAAGTAAATATTTGAAACAGTTTTATCGTCCCGCTAGCAGAAGCACAACACTTAAGCTTCCCAGCCCGGTCATGCTGATTTGTGTGAGAACACTGGCACCACCGCCAGAAGGCTTGGTGGTGGTGCTAATAGTTGTGGGTAGCGTGGTGTTGGCTGTAGGTGCCGTGGCATTGGTTGTGGGTACCGTGGCATTGGTTGTGGGTACCGTGGCATTGGTTGTGGGTACCGTGGCATTGGTAGTGGGTACCGTGGCACTGGTTGTGGGGGGAGCAACTGTCGGGGCAGGATTTTTGTCACAGTTGTCGGTTGTGCACGTTGTGCAGCTGGTAACATTCAGGCTGTTAATCCACCCGGTGCAGAAGTTGGTACTCAGAAAGGTGCAACCACGGAGGTATCCGCGGATGCCGGTGTCGGTGTTGTTTTGATCTAAAACGGCAGCCTCCATCCGGTAACACTTAAACTCTGTTCCGTTACCTGGGACCAAGGTCGGGTTTTGCTGCGCCAGACCAGCGTGGTTCTCGTTCACAATGGTAGCATTACATTGCAGTACAGCTCCCATTTTTTCACATTCATCAAAACTTTTCCTGCTTATACAGTTAGTACAATTTAACGCCAGTCCTGCGAGGGATATAAAAACCAAAGATGATGAGAATTTCGTACGAGAATGTGTTTTTTGTTGTTGTCCTCAATTCAATACAAACCATTTCCTACCACTAACACCAACACCAGCCCGGCCACTGCGACCGGATTGATTGAATGCATCTTTAAACACTTTTTGTAATCGATAGTTTACTGCACGCGCGAATATGATCTACACTTAGTAATCTTGCGAAAGCGACTGATTCGTTCGCGCTTCGCCAACGTTGGCTTTTATATCGTCACCACCATTGTTGTCGGTGGCTTATCAGGCAAACTTACACTTTTGTAGTATAAACCTCATCTGCTGGTACCATCGGACAGGTAGAAGCATGTTTACCGTTGCGACTATTGGCTAGCAGCAGGGGATTACAAGCGGGATTTACTTTGTGATTCATGGATTCGAGTTGTTGAGTGAGATGAGTAAAAAATGCTTCAACCCAGTACCGGTACAGTGAGCGAGCGTCTGGAGAAGCAGCACTTCCGAATCCTAACCCATTTACTAGTCTTCCGTTAGTGTTTGTTGCTAAACTTATTTTATCTCCATTTAGGTTCTCCCTACCAGGGGGGATGTACATTTTTCGTTGGTTATTTTACCTATCAAAATATGATTTTGTAGGTCGTGATGTTAATATGACTTCGACGATAGTTTGAATCGTTGCTTTCGCCACATCCAAACCCCCCTCCCCATACCTCTCGCCCTGCGTGTACTGTAAAGTACATTAGCGCACGTGGACATATTGAACCATTTGAAGTGGTTGGTTAAGTGCTGCTACAATTTGCAACATTTGATGCTCGCATGTGGTGTACAAAACGGTGTGTAGTTTGATCATAAATCGATGACTGGTTTCTCTTTCGCTCTCGCTTGATTTTCGACTGGAAAACTTGCATACAGAAAACTGAAGTATAGCGCCTGAACAGTTCATGACACCGATAAGAATATAATGGCAAATTTGTCTGCCTATTGTAAAGCTTCGAACTGTTGCTTAAATTACTCTTTTTTCCCTAACTTCTACATGAATATTTGAACCATTCTTATATATTTGGAGCATTTATTTCTACATGGAAAAAGTACGGCAATCGATCGTACTTTGTTTAAACAAGAACTTTCGCATAGCTACTGCCCCACCCGGCCGCTACTAGCATCCAAATAGTGCTTGCGAATGGATCACTGACCGACGAGCTGGACGCTTTTTGCTTTCCCTCACCCGAACCGAGGGCAATTTCCGTGGGCACGGGTGCGTTACAGTTGTTTCCGGTGCACAACGAGCAGGAGGCACCTCCTTTTTCCTTCGCCCAGCCACTGCACGGATCGCTCGTTTCCGTTGTGCATCCTTTGGCGTAGAAATGCTTCTTCGTCTCACCCTTGCCGGTGGAGGCCGATAGTGTGTAGCACCGGAATGGCTGCTCGTCGCCGACGGGAGTCGACAGGTTTTGCTCGGTGGTTGATGGATGAATCAAGCGCATCCTGGTCATGGTGATGTTCAGCTGCTGTGGTGAGCATGTTTCGGATTTTGCGCTCGTTTGGCACTTGATCGCACTGTCCAGGCTCCAGCAAACGCTGCACACCGATGAGCCCGAATGTTTTCCCGCGCCGTTGGTAGCTTGATAGGTGAATTTTGTTTGTAAAAATGCACATTTATTGGTAACTGATTTAATGGGTCTTTTCTGTTTTCCACTCACATTCAAGGGAAGATATCGTTTGGGCAAAACTTAGAATAAAACACAATAGCAAAACACTCGTTTTATGTGCTGCCATCTTTCCGTTGGTAAAAGAAAACAATTTCGTGCTAGTGTTTGTTGGATTGCTCACGCCCTACTAAGCGTGCTGTACGAGTAATGCGATTCTTATGTAGGATATTTGCCTACAGCGTAGTGTAGTAAACGAGAGGTAACGTTGCTGTGATGATAATTTATTCCAAATCGTGCCTAAACTAGCACACGAGATAGTTTTAATTACTGCAATCTTTACACAACCATACAAGGAGGTGAGAATTGGGTCTAATGTGTGGTGCATGCAAATGATCTCCGTTCAAAAGACGGGTGACTATTAGAAATAGTACTTTTAGAACTACCAAATGAGATGCATGTTATTAATCGCTCGTTATGTTTCCGTTCCCTCCGCAGATGACATCAGCCCGACGGAGATTTGCATGGTGGATCTTACGGAGGAAAAGCACAAGGCGTTCGTGTACGCGGTGAAGAACCAGTACTGGTATCAGATGTACATCGATGATCTGCCCATCTGGGGTGTGGTGGGCAAGGAGGAGGAGAAAAAGTACTACATCTATACGCACAAAAAGTTCGACATCAGCTACAACGGCAAGCAGATCGTGGACGTGACGCTGACGCCGGAACGAAAGGAGCTGCTGCGGGTCGGGGCGAAGATCAAGTTCACGTACGAGGTCAACTGGAAGCCGAGCTCGGTGAAGTTCGAGGATCGCTTCGACAAGTACCTGGATCCGAACTTTTTCCAGCACCGCATCCATTGGTTTAGCATTTTCAACAGCTTCATGATGGTGATATTCCTTGTCGGGCTGGTGTCCATGATACTGATGCGCACCTTGCGCAAGGATTACGCCCGCTACAGCAAGGACGAGGAAGCCGACGATATGGTAAGGGTTAACGGAACTGCGTTGCGCAGAAAGTTCGTACTCTAGTGCGATTGTTGTTACTCGTTGGCAAACTAGGAACGCGATCTTGGCGATGAGTATGGTTGGAAGCAGATTCATGGCGATGTGTTCCGGCCAGCGTCGAACGTGATGCTATTCTCAGCCTTAATCGGTGCCGGATATCAGCTAACGTCGGTGGTGCTGTGTGTGATTACGTTTGCAATTCTGGGTGAACTGTACACGGAGTAAGTAGTGAAGCTCGGGGGGTGATTATTCGATTAGCTTCTAATAAGGCAATCGGTCAAACAGACGCGGTTCGATGCTCTCGACAACAATCTTCGTGTACGCGGCCACTTCTCCCATCAACGGATACTTCGGGGGATCGCTGTACGCACGGATGGGAGGCAAGCAGTGGATTAAGCAGATGCTAATGTCCGCCTTCATTGTGCCGGCGCTCGTTTGCGGAACCGCTTTCTTCATCAATTTCATCGCAATCTACTATCACGCATCGCGTGCGATTCCCTTCGGGACGATGGTACGCGTCGGAAGATGAATGTGCCCGTGGCCCGTGGTCAACTGCCCAAAAGCTCAATCCAATTATCACCCTTTTCCGCAGGTTGCTGTGACGTGTATCTGTATATTCGTGATTCTACCGCTGACTCTGATCGGTACGATCGTGGGCCGCAATCTGGACGGGCAGCCGGACTATCCGTGTCGCGTGAATGCCGTACCGCGGCCGATACCGGAAAAGAAATGGTTTATGGAACCGGCTGTGATTATTCTGCTCGGCGGAGTGCTGCCATTCGGGTCGATATTTATTGAAATGTAAGATACGCTGCACCATCGGGTTGTTGTTTGGTTTTTCTCGCTAAAAAGCACTTCCGTTGACAGGTACTTCATCTTCACCTCGTTCTGGGCGTACAAGATCTACTATGTGTACGGTTTCATGCTGCTGGTGTTCTTGATTCTTATCATCGTGACCGTGTGCGTGACGATCGTTTGCACGTACTTCCTGCTGAACGCCGAAGATTACCGATGGCAGTGGACTAGCTTTATGTCGGCGGCATCCACGTCGATATACGTGTATATGTATTCATTCTATTATTTCTTCTTCAAGACGAAGTAAGTATAATTTGGCAGCCGGCATGCGAACCATTTCACTTACACTGTCCTTTCGTTTGTTTCTGTTTGCAGGATGTATGGACTGTTTCAAACAGCGTTCTACTTCGGCTACATGGCCCTGTTTTCCGGAGCCCTCGGCATCATCTGCGGGACGGTGGGGCACTTCGGTACAAATCTGTTCGTGCGGAAAATATATTCCAATGTAAAGATCGACTAAACGAACCCCCGCTTCCTTCTCACCTCGGTGCCCCAGCACACTGATACCGATCGATATGCACCACGGGATGTTGATCGGTGGTGTCGTACCGTTTGTTTTTGCCAACCACCCTACGCTGACGGATGGTGATTGCATGGTCCTATAGGCGTTTGGATGTTATATACTAAACCTTTGATAACCCTCAGTAACCCATGCTTTAGTTATTAATCTATCTTTAACATATTAGCCGTCAAAATGTACTGTCAAAGCGGGACTGATGGGAGGGGGGATGATAATGTTTACATTAGATGTGGTAAAATGATGTTAATTGAATATTAGGAAAGAAGATATTCCCGACCGCCGACCCGTTGATGGTCAAGCCGAGGTTGAGTGCAGTGCAGTGAGATTTTTCACGACTTTCAGCGCTCGGTCAACGGACGACATGGCAGCAACTTTAAACCATGCCTAGGAAACCGTGTGTATTGTGTATTGTAACAGGATGTTAATCCCCAACATCATGCTTTCGTGTGCGACGAGCTTCACACACCACCGTGGTATAAAACGTTCAGTGCAGAAATGCAATCGATGGTTAAATACTTTCGATCCAAACGAGTCTAGTGCGCTGGATTGATCTGCTGCAATGAACCCGAATAACGATCCACTATCCCGTACCCGTGCGAAACAAAACCTACAATGCGTGTTTGCGAATCGAAATTCAGCGCACTTTCTACTTCTTAGACATATTTTCAAATGTTTTGTGAAGCTTATGAAATATTCCAACATACAATAGGCGACAAAGCGAACATAATTTGCGGTTTTGTTTATGTGTGTGTATTTTTTCTTCTTCTCTGCTTTACTGCTTCCCGGGTCGATGATTCGGCTGCAGACGGCAGATTATTCTATGTTGTGATATTTCATGGCAACGCTGATGCAAACATTCGTGAACAAACTATACTACGTGAGTGTGTGTATGTGTGCGTGCGGGCGTGTGTATGTGAACCGATGCGAGGAAAGCGATAGAAAAAAGATAGTGGAGATGCTGTGCGAATGAGAAACGAAAATGGAAAATCAACTACAACAACATCTCCTACCACCGGTAACAGAGTTCGCTACGTTCCAGTATCGCAGTATGAAAGCTATTTTTTGTTTTTATTTCAACGAGGATTGATAGCTTACTGAAAATAGAACTGAAAATGAAGTCGATCGAAGGTGAATCCTCCAGGAAAAGTACACAACCGAATATGATGTTCTCATGCTTCCTCCGTAAGAGGTTGAAAGAAATGGGCGAAGGTGAATGTTGGGATGAAATACTTCTTGCTGACGGATCGGTGTGGCATGAACGAGACGTTAACATGACGGTGTGTAAGTTACCTCCCTTCCTTATCAAATTCCTCGTCAGTTTAAACTTCCTTATCTTTATGCTTCGTAAACTATCTGGCTGGGCTCCGAAAATCAATCGACTTTTTGATGATTGTGGAGCCTAGGACCCTATTTGAAAATTCAAGATTAATCTATAATCAATAGGTCGACAGCGTGAGGAACCTTTTTCACTATCAATTTTTACCATGCCGGACGACAAGCCGTCATTCTCGGATGAAGAAATACCGCGTTCGCGACGATGATGCCGGAAGTTTGCTTCGGATGTACGTGGTTTAAACAGGTTAAAGCAGAGTACGATACCATGATTCTCATTTATTTAAAAATTTACTATCCCTACAAAATATCCTTTACAGATCCTCGGTTGGTGTAAATGATGTGTTTGAAAAAACAAAAATGCTAAACTGAATAATATTCTTTATCGTTTTTCGCACCACCGAAGCCAACGAACGACGCGTTCGTTGGTGGACGAAACATGTAAAACAACCGTCTAAAACTAGATGGGGGGTAGTGTTGAGGAACGATACCTGCGTGTCGTTCTCTCCGTGGCACGATCGTGGCTTTTGCCCGATTTGCAAAACTCACTTATTCGTACTGTAAAACGCCGCCGGTCGGAAGATAAAAGTCTAGCCGCGGGTTACGCTACAAACATAACAAAACTAGCTGCGAGCTGTGCCACTCGTATTCGACGAGTCCGGCGTTGTCGTTCGTCGAACGCGCACGCACGCACGCACGCACGCACGCACGCACGCACGCTTATTTCTTATAAAACAAACAATACTTTGTATCAACAATTACTAGAAAAATACACAGCGCTTTGTGGAATGTAATTGTGTGTGTGTGTGTGTGTGTGTGTGTTCCAGCGGTCGGACGGTGGACGACGGTGTAAAGATTGAATCAGTATAAAGGAAGAATTGTAAATTGGCACATCTCTGCACGCACGCCGGTTCGGCTGGTTTCACTTCCCTACGTTTACCTACTAATACTATATACTCCGGTGATGTCCCGTGTCACCTACAGGGCAACTAAACGTACACCTCGCCGTGCTTCGGTTTCCGCTTGCTCAGCGTCGATGCGGCCGAGGATGAACTGTCGGCGGCACTGGTGCCCGGCAGTCGACTCTTTTCGTTGCTCATCGTGACGCTGGTGCTGATTTCGCCATCGTCACAGGGCAGCTCGGTGATGATCGTACCGCCGGTTGTGGTGGTGCTGGCCGCGCTGGTACTGCTAGTGTTCGTGACCGGTGTCACCGTGAACGAGAGCGGTATGGAGGTAAGGGAGATGGGTAGCAGGGCATCGGTTTTCGGTACCAGCACACCCGGGCTAAGCGCGGTGCTGCCGATGCCGGCGGTCGAGTCGATCGTGTCGATCGATCGCCCGGGACCGGCCGTCACCGGGATCGTGCCGGTGACGGTAGTACCGTTGGCGGATACCGCCACCGCCGTCGTTGTCGCCGGGAGGACAATGACGGTGTTGGCACCGAGGGGACTGGTAGCGCCCCCCAAGGGCGATGTGTTTGTGAGCGCTAGCTCCAGATTGGTGCCGTCCTTGCCAAACGGAGACACTGCAAAGTAGGGACGAGAACGTGAAAACGTTTGCTCTGATCGGCGAACGAGGGCCGGTGGAAAGGGGAAGGGAGGAACGGTTAGCAGGCAATTAGTTACAATTCATGCACATTTCATTACACACACACACGCGCGCGCGCGCGCAGGGCCCCAAATACGTACCGGAGCTCTTGAGCGTGGATGGTAAGATCGATTTCGCCAGGGCAGCCGTTGCGGACTGACCAGAGTGGAGAGTATTGGTGGTCGAGCTGGAATCGAGCTCCTTGATCGGTGCCAGCAGGAGTGTTCCGACCACCGGAACTTCGTTATTGTTCAGAGTGGCCGTGGACGCTGGATAAATGGAGGGATTGTTGGCCAGCTGGAAAGGGAAAGCGAGGAAAACCGAGCGTATGCTTTAGCAGCGGAACGATTGAAACGGGTGGTCGTAACATTGCTCACCTGTGTGGCCATTAGCGCCACGCCGGACGCAATGTTGGCGGTGCTAGTGGTCATCGTACCGAGTGGCGGGACGCGGCTTTCCTTCGTCACGTCCGGTGTCGGTATGCGCGGGCGCGCTTTTTGTGGCACGTTCGATATGACCGACCCGTTGAGGCTAAGCTTCGAGTCTTGGGTGGGAAATGGGGGCCGAAAAAAGAGAAAAAAGTTATCGAAAGCTCTCCCCAACCGCGGGGCAATGTGCACTTACTTTGCTTAATGATTTGCCTCGCATGTCGGCCCGACTTTCGGCTAACGAAGCGATCGTACAGGCTAACCTTCGGTGCGGGAGCGCCAGTGACAATGGGTTGCCCGAGCCCGGCTTCTGGGCTGGAGTAGACGGAGTTGTGCCGATTGCGTGCAAACAATCCGCCGGACGAGTAGGCTGTGGACGAGCTTCGACCAGAGCCCATGCGACTGACCTTTCCGAGCCATCCCTTGCGCCGTTCTGCCATCGGCGTATCGACGCTCTCCTGCAGCGGGGGAAGAATGCAGGCGAAACAAGTTGAATATTATCATCCTATCTGCACCCTTCGGGATCCACTGATCGTACTCACATAGTCGGCGTACATTTCGTCGTTCATCATGCGCTTCCCACCAACGGCACCGATGTTAGCGTAGACCGCATCCGCTTCCTTCACCTTGTAGTGTTCGGCCGAACCTTTCGGTTCCTCGCGCCGGTAGTGCTCGGAGGCAACGGTGTACGGTAGGTCCTTCGGTACGACCTCCTCCCAGTACTGATCCTTTAGCAGCTCCGGATGCTCGTCGTGCATTTCGTCCACTATCATATACGACGCCTTGATGTGGCGATCGATGAGCCAGTTCAGCTCGATGTCATCGTCATCCTCGCCGAATGGGTTGATCAGCACCTCGGCCACCTTCAGCCAGCCGACGTAGAACACGAACTGGAGCACGGTGAACAGCGGGAAGAACACGTCCAACTCCTGGTACGTGCCGGTTGCCGCATCGTACGTCGGGATCATCTGGCTACCCATGATGGCGGCGGTAAAGTACGAGTACAGTACCAGCGTCACCACCTGTGTGTAGACGAGCGGTACGCACACCGTATCGTACCCGATCAGACCACCGAGCCGACGGCGGATGTCGGATAGCTCCATCAGCAGCGTCTGAACGATGTGATCGGACGGGATCAACTGATCCTTCCTCGCCCGATTGATGATGTTCGTGGCCCATACCAGCGGCATCCAGTACTTGGACATCGGGCTCTTGGCGTCCATAATCTCGAATATCTTACGCTCGCTCTCGAGCATCAGCCCGGCGTCGACCAGGTGCTGCCAGCCCGGGAACCGGCGCTTCACACGGAGCGATATCTTCTGCAGCGTTATCACGTACGACAGCACCATGTAGCGCATGATGTTTCGTCGCATCAGCCGACCCGTTTCGTCCTGCAGCAGGAGATGCAACAGAGATAGGTGAGGGCGTGGCCGTGCCCACAGGCGAGGGGAAATACTTACGTTACCCTGGATGGCGGCACTTACGAACAGTGCGAGCGTGTCGGGCCATGGTAGCATGCGATACTGTTCCCACCAACGTTTCACCACCAGACTCACGTAGAACCCGAGCACGAAGGACAGCGGTACCGTTTCACGCTGCTGACCGAAGTACGTTCGAATTCGCTCGAAAACGCTAGAAGCAAAGGGAAATAGTAGTAAGGTGAGCCGTATGCCTCGACCGCGTGCAAAGTAATGGAAGGTGCGCGACAAACTTACCGCTTACCATCTTCGCTCAGACCGTAACGATAGGTGAAATTTAGTGTGTAGTAGACTAGCAGATACGCCAACAGTTCCCGCCAAACCGCTTTGTATACACTGCCGCGCCATCTGCAAGAATAAGGGACGAAGGGATGGTGTTATTGGAATTTATAATAGAAGTCTATCCGAGCTGGACTGCTGATTGAATACTCTTTACTCTCATCTCAAAGCTGTATCCCATGTTTGTTTTCTAACCCCAAACTGATGCGAAGGACACGCAAACGGTTGTGTTCCATCTGTTCAAGTTCATTAAATCGATGACAAGAAAAAAGAAACAAGCACAAAAAAAACACGTTCAATCTTGTTTGATCAGATCGCACAGCGCTTTGGGTGTATTTCGTATCAACGTGAACGCTTTTTTTTTGTGCGCAGTTCGCTCACAGGTTTGTTTTGTTACAGCTCCTAAAAATCGAATGCTTCAACTCAGAAGTGTAGAATGGAATGGTGGTACAGAAATAAAAAAAACTTTGTTTTTTGCTCTAGCTCAAAGCCAAACATCTCGCTCGGGGGATTGTATCCGGTTGTGGCGTGCATTGTTTTACCGGTGACGTGCAGGTCAGTTGATGCAGGTGTTGTAGTTTACAGAACGTTTTGCTTAACAAACGGTGCTGCTTGAATGAAAATGGAACAGCGAACGCTGAAATGCAAAAACAAAAATGGAAAAAACTACCACAAAAAAAACCCATCGCCAAAGCGCGATGTGGGGAACGTTCGCGTTGCTGGATTAGCACGAATCAGCAATTAAAAATAATCAACTACTGCGGCTGTTTGTAGCAGTTTCTTATAGAACGGAAGTAGCCGATTCGAACGGTTGTGGATCGGAAGGGTTTTCAAACAATTGATTGTGTAATGGTTCTGCACGTTTGTTTGGGGACGGAAGCACTTTTTCTAAACTTGTGGTTGTTATCGGTTCCCCTTTACTGTAGATTATCTATGGAATAAGTTTTGCATTTAGTTTACTTGTGTAGGGCAGCAGTCAATATAGATTACGGAACATATACTCTGAGCAACGCGTAGAAAATGGACGGAAAAGAAGCCGATATTGATATGACTCATGGATTGACTATTTGTTGTTTACAATCGTGCGCTAGTCTCTAGTTCAGAGTTGTCAAACACAACGTGAATCGAAGTGTTCGAAAAAACCGCACACTAGGATCGTTCGACAGCGTTAGTAGCAAGAATTTGAATCATTTACGGTTTTCAGTACATTTAGCTAAATTCATATTTTTTTAATGAAATTTGAAAAAGATTATTTGGTTTTCTTTAGCCATGTAAAAAATAAACATAAGCAAATATTTGAACCCACATTTTTTATCTATTTCCTATGATTATAGTCTATTTAAGCTAAGCCCTTCTTACTTTGTTACTAATTTATTTTCTTGTTTTATGAAATATAACTATACCGTTTCTAGGTTTTATCATTAGAGGATAATAATTTCTAATTTTCTTTGGTTTGATATGATTATGGAGGGTATGATTTGATTTTATCATCTTTTTTGCTATTGACAAGCATCGTTATTGTTTATTTGTATATCTAATTTCGACTGTTCCTGTAAATGAAACTGATTTAATTTGATGCAGCTTTAAAAAGCTTAGATGTTCTACCGCTCATTTACTACCAGTTAGATCGATTATTGGAACCATAAAACGTAATGCCTGGTATGGGAATACCTGTTTTTTGTGAATAAAATGAATGCTCGAATGTGAATATATATTTGTTCTCGGTAACATAATTAAAAGAACATTTATATAATTTTTATCTTTTCAAAACAAAAAATGGATTAAAATTCGTTTAAAAATAGGGTCAAATCATGAGAGTGGAGATGTTGTGAAAATATTTTTCAAAGCTTATTAAAAAGTCTTAACACGTTGTGAAGAAAAAATTTGATTATTTTGTATACTTCGATTGTTATCATTTTTGTGCTTTAATTTAATGCTGTTAAAATAACCTTTCAAAATATGTCCCTATTATTTCATATTTATAGTCGATAAATGTACAGAAAACGTATGGATACCTCAAAGAAAATCACTTTCAAATTCTGTATCAAATTAGAAACCTTTCGAATCAAACAATTATCTACACTTACACACACTTAAAATGTTACATATAGCCAAGGAAGAATATTTAAAAAATCATCCCCTGACCCATTGCAACAGCCGCTTTCAATTTCTCACATTTAACAAGCAGCACTAATCAGTCGTCTCTATTTGCAGCGTTATCAGCGCCGACCGGCTAGAGTGTTGGTGTGCTGGTGCGCATTACCATTTTAAGAGCAAACTGTTCAAACGTCAATCATCGAAGTTGGCCGGAAGTTGCGTGCCACGCCGATCGCGCAAACAATCTCGGGTTGAAGGAGACAGCTAATTGCTTGCCCATTAGATTACACTGCAACCGAGATGTGGAGCATTTTTCCCTGCTACATCTGAACGACGGCCCCGATCGGTCTACGGGGAGAGCATCTTAATCGATAAAATCCGAAAACGACCGGTTCGGTCCGGATATCAAGGAGCTGCTGCTGGGTGCATTGTTTCGTTTCGTCAGGGTTAATTGGACGCTTAATGTGAGCAAGGTGTTGCGCAATAGGGTTGGTAGAGTGAGGAGACTGGGTGGCTTTGAGTGGACTAATGAGCCACGCTACATTTGCCAAGGGGTAAATTTTTTGGCAACCGTATTGATGTAAAGTTCTCGTAAGCAAACGAGACAGAGGCACAGTGAAAAGAAATTAAAAACCCCCGGCAAACAGTCGCGTACTCGCAGACGACAGACAACAGCCACGTCGTAGCGTGAAGATGGCTTTCTAGAATAAACAGCCCAAAGCGGCTCGGGATATAACCGGTTGCCGACGAGGGTCGTCCAAGACGATGGACACATACGAACGTTCGCCGTAATTATCACCTGATCTTCGAGGGGCGACTGTTGCACTGCTTTATGACCTTCAAGAAAGGCTGCCCGTGATGGACGGATCGGTCCGTCCGTCTGTCAGTTGGAGGCAAAGTTGCAAAGTTTATAAAGTGCGGCACCAGTCAAGGATACTGCAGAAAGGGAAGGACAGAAGGAAGCAGGTTTGTTTTGTTGTGGTCGTTGCTGTTCGCAGCACCTAGCCTCTCGATCGTGGGACCTAGATTTGAGTGCGTGTGCGAGTTGGCGTGCACACTTCCGGAAATCCGTGACCGTTGGGTGTGGGTCAAGACATTCATCAGCACAACTTTTGGTGGTGCATCTCCCTCCCCCCTCCTTCCCTCCGCCTATGAGGGGAAGGAAGTTTTGCTTAGCTAATCGGCTAATCGCATTATAATAGCCTCCAGTTCTGGTAGGCCTCGTAGGTAGCCGCCCTAAACCAGACCTACCAGGAGCGGAGCGGAGGAGCGTGGAAGGTGCCACACGAACGAACGTTCATCGTAAAGGACACCACCGAGTTGACTATAAATCTTGCGCTTTTATTATCCCGCCCACCAGCCTTGGGTGCCCGAGTGCATTATCAAAACGCAATGAGGTGCAAAAAGATTAAAAAAAAGGCAAAGGGGTTGGGAAATTAAATTATTAAAACGTGAGCGAGCGTGCGGCTTGCGGGCGGAACACAATTGCACCCGGTAAGGTTACAATCTTTGCCCGTAAGCGGGTAAGTACAATTTGCATGACTGCAAAACCGTTTATGATGGGCCATTGTGTGTGTGTGTGTGTGTGTGTGTATGACATTTTGCCAAAGCAAACGCAACGGGGCAAGATGTAGGGTGGATAGATTGAATAGGAAAAGGATAAAAACAAAAGCCGTTCTACGCGCTGATTGTAGCATTGCCACCTCATGTAAAGATGTTAGCATGTACTGTTAATTGTTTCTATTAAGGCTATCTATCATTGGCGAAGTTTACCGAAGGGTTTGGCTGCGTACGTTACAACAAGTGGATGAATTTGAACACTTGATATCAAGTCGTCATAGAACAAGAAAGCCTTCATCGGTTATGTTTCACTATAACCATTTTGAAATTACCGTTTGCTGCATGTTTTTTTCCTCAATGTATTTTAAAACTGTTGTTTATAATTTGCTTTACAGTTGTTCTCTTAAGTTAATTTATTTATTTGAATTAAATTGTTCCGACAGAGAAATTATGGTATTGCGAGGCAATAGTAGGCTTTGTGCTTCACTGGTAGGAACAAATTGGATGCAAAATCCAAAGGATGTCTCAAACCAGTGTAATACGGGAAGCCTAGAAAACAAGATCATTTTTAGCAGGATCAGCTGTAGGTTAGTTTATGCGTCAAAGAAGGTGTTCAGAACCCTAGTTGGAATTATTTTTTTAAAATTAATAATTTAATTAAATTTTTGATTTTTTTTAAATTTTAAATTAGCAAACAAAAAACGAACAGTTCCTTCTTGAGTTTGGATAGAACCGTTAATATCTAAGTAAGCTAAGTTGAGCAAATTAGTTCAAATCAGTAGAGATATCCATCGAAGTTTAAAAAAAGGATGATTAAAAATCACAAATATCGGTATTTCGTCGTTTTGTGACGTACGACACTCAACGACACTAAAAATGAATAAAAAAAAATTGCAATAAAACTGTTTGCTTTTACTGATGAACTGATCAAAATTGTATAAAGGAAATTGCGACTGGATGTTATGTCGAGTAGACAGCGTTTGTAGGTGCTTGGTTTTTGCTTAGTTGATTGTAGTGTTAGATAGCCAGCAAAAGTTGTACACAGGGAAAGTTTTCACATATTACCTCTACAAAACGAGCCTGTTACTTGCAGTGAGTAAAGTCTCGTGGTTTGTCATATTTTTCGTTTTAAACACACTTAAATTAGTCTGTTAGTTTAAGCATAAAACATTGATCCTTTATGTAGTACATCTTGTTTAAGTTAAACACTGTTTGTATACATTGCGACAGTGATTCGATGTTTATTTGTGTTTCTCCTCGACCTCGATGTTGTTGCCGAACCTGTTAAGAAAGATCAAGAATGATCACCAGCAATCAACGAAGTGTGTTATAAAAGGTAACGATTTTTATAATACTCCTAAAGTGGCCATGATCAGTGGTCGCAACAACCCAATTCGTGAAGATCAAGGCGAATCATAGGGAGAATGTTTTGTACAAATGATGGTTTATTGCCCTACAGCCAAATGGAGCCACGAGTTCAATCAATTATTGCTCTTAAACCATTTTTTCTTACCCTAGGGCTCGATAAGGTTGGCTTAAGCCTATACCTCTGTATCTTTTCCTTCACTAAAATATTTTTTTTAATGGGAAAAACTTATCTATATTAAATAAATTTTTCGTTTCATCTCTTGTTTTAAAAATATGGAACGGAGTAATGGTGTCGTTTTGGATAAATTATGTTAAATTTAAGCATACCTAATATGAGACATTTTACCATGTTTTGATATCGTGCTTAAATTTTAGTTTGACACCCCTGATGTTGGGGAACATCATGTTTTTAAGATATTTTGTTGACTCTTACTTTTGATAGTTTTGATTGGGCTTGTGTATGAGTCTCGTCACACATGTTCAGTACAATGATGAGAGAATGTAAATTGTTTGATATGGTTATAGAATATCAAAATTTTCATAACCTCACGCGAGAAGCAAACACGCGCTCCCGAGCCGAGGCTCGCTTACTTTCGCTTGGAATTTGTATGTTACACTCGTAGCCTAATCTATTATTCTTTATCGTGTCGCAGCCTTTGGCAGCGGGTTTACTTTAACAACAACTTTAGGCACGTAGCCTGGTCGGTTGAAGCCGAAGCGCGATTCCACCGACCAACATCTGCCCGGGTGCAGGTCAGTGTCGTTTAAGCGTAATCGGGCAATTAATATTTAAAAGCCGTGCGCTCACAGCACCAAAAACGGCGAATGTAGGGTTGCCACTAGCCAAAGGTTGCCTTTGCCTATCGAACAACGGGGTGATGGATTCGGGTGCTACTTACTTCCAAAGAATGCGCCAAAATACGCCAAAATTGCTACCGTTCGGTACCTCCGCTGAATACGAAACGGTCATGGTTGCTCACACGGCCCCCGGCTGGCGTCCACTCTTCGGCCGGAAGGTTGCAGATTATTTCATTCGGAAGGAGACTACCGACTTGACTGGCACGATCGGGATCACATCCACGACGCACACCGATTCCGCGCTACCGACTCCGATCGAACACTTGCTTGCACACACTTCACGGGGTTTCGTTTTCTTCAAAGCTTCCCTCCGGTTAGCTTACGAACATGGACACATTGTACTTGTCACTCGCACGTCACGAACGATGGATTACGCACCGGCGGGCGTCGGGTCGGGCGATGGTCATCCTCACAGTGGCGCTTAAGATTCGCATGCCGCCGCACGATCAACACGATAGGGGGTGGGTGCTTTGTTTTAACGCGCCCGTCAAGGCAGTTTCTCAAAAGCACCACCGTGGGCACCCTTGTACGATCACCGGTACGCGCAAACAAACGGTACACGTTTATTGATTATTTCCAGTACGATTTGTGGATGGAATTAAACTTTCATTTTTCTCGCTCCCTCTCTCACTCTTCCCCTCGCCCGATGGTTTCTTCTCGATCAATACACACAGCGAACAAAAAACAAAAAAAAAAAAAAAACACCGGGGGTTTTGTTTCACTTTCGTTGTCTGCTCGCGTACATTATTACGCACTTCAGCCAGGTACTTATGCCAGAAATTTCCAAATTCACTCGATGTGTGTATATTTTGCTTGCAAAAAATCGCCCAACCACTTGGTGATACCCTCATCCGGTTTTGTTGTATAATAGGCGGGTTCGGAGATGGGCGGGTTGGGAAAGGTCAACAAGCTAGCTGCCGTACAAGGAGATGTGAAAGAGAAAATAAAATGTCACTTAGTGGTATTGCAAGATGGTGTGTGTGTGTGTTTTTTTTTAAACATTTTGTTAGGTTTAAATTTTAATATTCACTACTTCGACGCTGTGTGGGTGTACTTTCCCGGCCCGAAAAGCACACGAAGTAACGTAATCGAAAGCGCGACGCTTCCTTATCCGGCCGGTGGCGTTGGCCGGAGGGCGTGCAAATAAAGCGTGTGTGTGTGTGGGAAGTGGCCGTTGAACTGCCGTCGGTTCGGGGTGCGCGGTTAACGGTCAAGGCGACAAATTGTCTGAGAAGTTCTGCCACCACTTCCGTGGGTGGGGAACTATGGGGGAAACGCCGTGTCGGTCGGCACCGGTTGGTGTGCGACGGCCGGATCTAGGTTATCGTGTTAAGCACCGAGGAGAGACGCACGGTAAAATATGGTTCTCGGGTTCTCTTTTTTTGGTCGATGTGGGTGCGGTTTTGGTTTTGTTATAGTTTTAAAAGTAAAGCATGTCTTCGATAATAAATGGGCGGTTTTAGTAACTTTTGCTCCTGAAGTGAGAGTATTAGTTAGATCGACTATTAAATTGATTGATAGATTGATTGATTGATGGGAATTTTTTCAGCCACATGAAAGCGAAAGATTTGTTACTCACAGGAAAAACATTAGGCAAGTTTTCAGTCATTAATAAATTCGAATATCGGACAATCACTACCTGTATTGATACCATAAAGCTTGTCCCACTTCCAGAAGAGTCCCTTTTTAATTGCGACTCAATGATAGGGTCAACCAAGATAGTCCCGGACAGTCTACGGTGGATGAAAACTCCTGGCAACTTTATGAGAAATGAAAGCCATATTGACAGCAACAAACGATTTTTTTATTTGTTAGTGACGAACAATAAACAATATTTATCTGACGGATCCTCCTCCGACGTATTTATTGGACTCAGCATATTCAGTAGCAAAGTCGAAGTTTTTTACAAACTTAAACGGACTTGTTCTTATACGTCGAGAAACTTTCTGTCACACTTTATGCACCAGTTCTTCAGTCGAATACTGTATAGTCACTGATAGATTTAGTGCCGCGAAAGCACTAAAACCCGTGAAGGTAGTTAAGAGTCCAGATCACGCTATGTATAGAATTTTGAAACTGCAGGGCTCGATGTTCAACTAAAGGTTTAGCATATCGCTCATTTACCCTCTCATTGTGGTAGGCTAGGAAACGAGATGGCAATTCGATTGGCAAAAAAAGGTGCCTCAAAAGGTCCTATTATGATACACCCAATCATGTTCACGAGATCGCAGATACTCCACAATAGCGATGGCAGATTGTGGGATACAGAAGATCTCTGGAGACTGCTTTACGCAAATGTCTTCAGAAGATTTTTACAACCACGCTTACACTCGTGGTTTGACAAACTCCGTGTAAATCGTGCGTTTATACTCATGATATCCAATCATCCAATTTCAAAATTTTAACAATGGTTACCATGACGTGGAACACCTGTTCTGGTTCTGCGATGAGTTTACCAGTGTCAGTTCCACTCCAATAAGCGCCGTTGAATCAATCAACAGTAAAGGATCTTCATGTGCAATCTAAAATGGGACTTTTGCCAAGAAAATAATTGAAGCAAAAGAACTCTTCTGATTTTAATCATTTTACAGAGTACCCACCAGTAGATCTAATAGGCCCGCCACAGGCTATAAACGATCGCGAAAGCAAAAGATGTTCCTGTTGGCGAAGCAAATAGAGGTGGTATAGCGAGATCTGATTATCTGACATACCATTACACTTGGGCTGTGGATGGATCTGACAGATGAAGTTCAGTTTGATTGGTCTCCCTTCCGAAGATCGTAACAGTACTAGATTAGAACCCAAAATTAATGGAACCGAGCAACAAATATACCCTGAACGATGCTTCAGGCATCGGCTAAAACCGAGCTAGCTCGGTATAAGGCAGGTTTGGGTGTTGAAATACCCTGAAAATTTACAAACAAACATGTAAAATATGTATATCAATACGGTTACGTCCTGACTGTTCATATTAAACTAATTAAAACATAATCGTAAAGAGAATGGAGCGCTACGAGAGCCAGACCAAGAGGTAAAATATACAAAACATATTGCAATATGCATTACAGGTCACGTCAGAGTGTCTGAGAATGTTAAAAAAGTAACGTTAACTCAATTTTCTTTGCAGTAAATTAAGGTTCTATTTTAAAATATTATAACATAAAGTGTGACGTACATTTTCCGAACTCCAATCAGTTTTAAGCCATGGAGCTTTTTTTTATCTCACGCTACTCTCTAGTTGCAGCAAAGATACCTCTCCACCACCTGTGCGCACTTCTGCTCATTGTTTTGTAAACTTTACAACGGAATCCACTGGTTTGACATGTTTCTATAAGTACGTTTTCAACAAGTTTCGATTGGCATGCCAGTTTGGGTCGAATTCATCCCCAACGGAGTTACTTTACAGTTCGTGTTACCAGTTCCAGTGGCTAATTGTGGCTTGAATAAACCACTCACGCATCTAAAACTCGGTACTGGTCATTGTCTCCGTGGCCAGGAACGGGTTCCGATCAACGAACAAGTATTTTATTGTCAATTTCCACGTATGATTATTCCTCCCTGATCACCTAATTTTGCACGGAGCAATTGATCGTAGGCTAGGTTTATGTCCTAATTTTTTGTCCAAAAGCTGCCATTATTTACCACGCGTTTAAATTGCTTTACGATCGGCTCCAACCATTGCACCTTTCGCGCTGGCAGCTGACCCAGAGAAATGTGTTGGTTAATGTTCCATTTGTGTGGGACAAAAAAGCGTTGGAAGGTCACCGAAATGGAATGATCGCTCGAAACTTGTGATACATGATAAAGTATCCAGTGCCTCAAAAGGTTCCTTAAAAGGCTGGAGACATCTTATAGATAAGAAAAAAGCATTATGTTGACCTCAAAGTCATCTTTAAGTCTACCAATCAAAATACAAAAACAACAAGATGAAAGAATTCTATGTGGAATGAAGTGGTTGGTAGTAATACAATACAGGCGAGGGCTTATCGATGTTTACGACGATTTCATTCATGTTGTCTACAGGGACACGAATATTGTTGCTGTAAACTATGCCTCCCTCAAATGTGCCACGATAAGCTACACCTGTCTACCGTTTGCAAATGCACCGTACGGAATGTATCACTTGTACTTCCCGTCGCAGCACGTTCGCATCGGGTTCTCAATTCCCACAAGCCTGCGGCTGTTGTGAGCCACAAATCATCGGCCCGCCACGCTCGGCGTCGTGTTGCAGGTAGCGTTTGTCGAGATTAGGCAGAAACAAAGTGTTTTTGTAATGCGAACAAACGGACACGGACGGACACGGTGCCGGAGAAGGGTTGGATCATTAATAACGCCACTGCAATTATACAACCATCCAGCCGCATTCTATCGGATCGCCGGAGCGTCCGAGGGTTTGCACGATCGGCCATTTTCAATGGGTCGTAAGTAATTAGCTGCGATAAGAATCTTGCCAAATATTCTCGAACCATCAAAGGCAAGGGTGGCAAGGAAAGGGCGTGGAGGTGTAAAAAAATTGTTTAGCTTCACGATAGTGGAAGCAACCCCGCGCTCCGAAGCTTCCTGAATAATGTCAGAAACATAGAAACAGGTTTCCGTACAAGCAGACTGGCTGGATGTTCTGCTAGGTGGCAAAGGGTGAAGAATTTCACAAACACCACAGACACCGGTACAGCGAGGGAATGAAACGACTAAAATGGCCGTCCAATAACCGGTTAATTAACAAACAAATAAACCCATTCGTCAGACGATCGGTTTCTTATTAGCAAGCGAGTGTTCTTCCCATCGTCCGCCGCCGTTGGCGTCAAATCGCACCTGTCGCACCGTACGGGGGTACGACGGGTGAATGTCAAATCGGCTCGAGAATGCTAGTGAAGAATGAACAAAAAAAAATAAATCCCAGCACTAGAGGAAGGTGTTTGTGGGATGAAAAATTTAATCTCACGTTTCGTTTCCGACGATCGGTCACCACCGGGGCACGGGCCACTGCTGAAACGGGGGAATGTGCTTAAAACCTTTTGCTGTTGTGTATGGGTGCGATCGATCACGCTAGCAGCGTGGAGGAAGGGCAGTTAAATTAAAATGGACCATTGTATCATCACTCATTGACTCGTTTTCAAACGTCAAACGTCAAACGTCAAACGTCAAACTCATCCTCTCTGGCTGCGGGATAAAGCGGTGGATAAAGCCTGGCATAGTAGGCGAGCGCGCTCGCGATAAATGCTGAAAATAATCACCATACGTTCGTTCAATCGATCGAAGTAAGCGGTGTGTTTGGGGTTGTGTTAGACAACGGCCGCTATGTGTTGCGTGTGCACAATTGAGCTGTGGTCTTGACTCTAGTGCGAAAAGGGCAGGGGGAGGGGAGTAGGGGGGGGGAGTCAAAGCACATCGCGGACGCTCTCGGATGTACTTTTTCCGCGCTGCGAAACTGCTGATGAGTTGGGAGGCGTTCTCGTTTTTTGGGGGGCCGGCTCTGTGAATGAGGTCTCGGTCTTGGGAAACAATTGTGGTGGCTCGACTCGCTCCCAGAATGGGTAGAACCTTTTTTTTCTCTTGTCTCCCTCCGATGATGGTATTGGTTTCGCATCGTTTTCGAGCGGCCTCGTTCCGGTTGATGCTTCATCGAGCTTCAATTGTTACACAGGTCGGTTTTATTTGCCGTGCCGTTGATTGCAAGTGAGAAGCTCGCCGTAGCGGGTTCGCTTAGATACAGGTGAGTTCTGGACAATAAACATTGTTTTCCTATTGCTGCTGCTACACAAACCATGCATTGCTGCATCTTCGTTCGTACAAACGTCTTAAACGATCTCAGCTAGACTATTCTATTCCATCGGATGACGACAACGGAGCAGAGCTGACGCTGCAACAGATAAATTCTGCTAATTGTCATCCAATAGCAATGATCAATCTTGCAAATAAGATTATCGACACCAGAAGCATCTAGGGGTATGCATTGCAATTTGCATCACTGCTTGTTCGTTACACAACTATCGCTCTTTTCGCTCGACAAGCGATTTCCTGCGACAAGCGCGATCGTGAGCTTGTGTTTCTGGGATGCTGGGACGAATGTTTCTTATTATGTGATTGCAAATCTAAAGGTGGTTGTTTGTGTGACGTCGAGTTTTCTTCCAGACGCACTGCTTCTCCGATGTATGTAATGCTAATACAGTGAAACGATTGAAACGATTGAAACGACACAGTACTATATTCGGCGCTCTATCGCTGAGGTTCTTATACACAGTTAATTTAAGTACTTCTACTCTAATGGAGTTTATGTCTGGTTATCATTATGCCAAAATAATGAAGTAGAAACTGTATCAAATAAAAAAACATCTCCAATCCACCACAAACCCTATCATTGTTCTGGTATTTGCCACAAGTGTCACCTTCATCAATCGTTTGCTTCAAAACAGATATACCCCTGGAGGTGTGCGTATGGCACGAGCCATCCATCCATAGAGCAGAACCGTAAAACGAAGGTACGGTACGTCTATACGCGTGCACTGCAGCTCGATTTGTCTATCCTGCGAAATCCATTTCTGTTCTACATTTAGCCGGCTTCATTGCTTCGTTGCTGCGAATGCTGAACGATCGGCCGATTGGCTACGTTCCTACCCGGAAGAGCGGATTCACTTCACTTTGGTGAATGGCACATAGTTTGCGCAATAAAGTAAACCATCTGTACGACACGGTACGATTCACCGAACCGTGCCACCGTCAGCCCGGATGCTGGTAGTGTTTGCAAACGCACATACGTGTGTCATCGAACCTAGAGCTAAAAGCCGTTCGTACCCAAATTCCATTATGGTGGTTGGGTTCATGGGATCGGAAACTTTCTCGCCAAAGGTTGCGCTCATGTGCGGGACGCAATTATGGCGGTTGCACGATGGCATCGGTGGTTGGATGTTACATGTATGGCGATAAGAGCGACAGGCCGTTCTAGAGTTTTCGGGGAGGATAAAAAAAAAACTGTGAAATATTTATAATATATCTTAATTACACCAAAAAGTAAGTTCATTTTAATGTTGTACAATCTCCAAATCGTCCGTTTGTTGGGGCGTATTTTTAACCATTTTGCAAACAATTTTGCAACACACGATCGTGACCTGCATTTGGGTTCGTTTTCGTTTCGTTTCTTCGATTTCTGTTCCCCGCCGCTGGTGTGTATCGTCGGTATGAATTATGGAACGGCATGATGTTGCTATTGATATAACCGTTGACGCACGATCGTGGCTGGGTGTGCGATGATGCAGGGTGAACCATTTCTAACCCACTCTCCGTGGTGACATAAACCGATACCGGAGCAATCCAAACTGTGTTGGATGTGTTTTGTGAGTCATGCACAACGGCAGCACCGCGTGTGGTTTCTATTACGATCGAGTTCGCTGTTCGCTGACAATAGTAAAGCGAGCAGTTTTCGGTGTGTACTCATGGTATGTTCAGCTGTGCAATATGTTGTTTTCGTAACGGAAACATCTCCAGATAGTGGCAAGCTAGGTATTAATGTTCCTACCCGAGTGAAGCGTGTTTCTTTTGACTACGAATGCGATCCATGACCCTGCGGTCGTGTGGGGAAGCGATTGGAAGCGAGTCGGATCAAAACGTCGGATCAAGTTCGCTGACGATCGTACGGATGTTGCACCGCATCGGCATCGCAAACATTAAACCATCGTACAGTGTGTATTTGGGTTCGAAAATTATACCCTGAACCGGTCGGCAACCTTCCGAAACTGGAAAACCAATTTTTAGTGTGCGAGAGCACATTCCACGCCGGGTGCCGTGGTGGTGGTGGCTGCCGGTTCGTCACCTTGAAACAGTTCACTAACACCACGTACGTGGCGCGCACATCTCATGTGCACGAGGTCGGACCGGGCCGCGCCGAGAATGGCCTTCCGAAGGCCGAAGGTGAGAGAAAAAAAGCCCCTCGAGGGCTCGAGTTGCAAAGGCGCGTGGTATCTGCTACCCGGTTAAGGTGGATTGATTTGAAATCATTTCGAAACATTCGGCTAGATTGACATCGAACGGGAAAAAGAACAGCACAAGCTTCCCCACACATTAATCCACCCAAAAGCCCAATCTTGTTCTTCGAAAGGTTAAGGGAGGAACATGTTCCACCTCCGGAAAACGATTGCCTCCAAATGTTGTTTGTATGTATTCTTTTTTGGGGAAATCACTAACAGCGAATCATGACTCAAAACGAGACGCAAAAATGCTTGTTTCCGACACTTCATTTCCTAGAATGCTGTACAGGTGGTGTGGGATACATGTGAAGCATGTGATGAAATATTACCATAGTTTGTCCCATTCGTGTCAAGCCCTCAAAGCATATGCTAATGCGAAGCGACAGTTTGTTTTAGATTCTTCATAAATCTTTTGTTTCCAGTTCCTTGTTGGCTTTATTTATGGTCCCTTTGATTGTTATCGATTGCACACTTCAATCAAGCAAAACTGCAAGGCAGTTTTGCGGCATGATTTTGATCGAACAATAATCCCTGATTAAGTGAAAGGAGTTCCGGCTTACACGATGGACGAGCGTAAATTTGGGGCCGGCGTGTAAGAGGGCAAACTTTTAATCATTTACGCGCCCACCATCCTACTATTGGGATAATATTAGGCTAGTCCTTCCAAACACTGTATCTAATTCGCTGACTCTATCAAACCATGCTAGATCATAGCAGGCGGTGTCTGTGCTTTTTTTTCAAATAATAAACGTCAATTCTCCGCGCTGAGGCTGGAACCTTGCAAGGAGCCGGTACAGTGTTTGGAGCACTTGTGCTACCGTGTGCTTATGTAAGCCGATCACCGGGGGACTACCGATGGAAGAGGAGAGCAGAAATTAACCGTGCTCCATACCCCCCCCCCCCACCTCCTCCAGCTCCTGGCCATTACCGGTCCAGATGATGGCGGGTTTCCCGCTTGCCGTAGCGCTGCAATCTTTCATGGTTTGTGTGTTTCGCCAACAACCGTTTCTTGCCTGGCTGCTGATTTGCTTTCGATTTCGAGTTCACGCAGCCGTCTAAGGCTTGATTACACCGAAATTGCAACGTTCATGGCGCCCGGTTGCGGATGTGTGTTTGTGCGCTAGCCCTCGGCACCCAGGGCCGTTTGTTTGTTTGTTTTGCTGATGTTGATGTGGTGATGAGCTGCAGCAAAACGGGGAGGGAAACGTGCGGCTACTTCGCGGTAAGATGTTCGTTTTTGCCATTGGGTTTCACTTTTTGTTTTGTCCAATGACCTTCTATTTTTACATTAAAACGGAAAAACACAAAGTTTTTTTTTATTCGTTTCGTATTAGTTTATCCCAATTCACCAAAGCGAAGCATGATTGCGCAATCTAAATTGTCGATTGGGCCAGGAAACAGGTTATGATTTGTGCAACTAATTTATGGAATGTGGCGATAACCGCGAAGATGTTGTGAATTGATTAAAGTTTATGCAAATTTTATGACATCTTCTTTTTTTCCGAGATACCTCGCGATACGAATTGTGGCTTGTATGGCTGAAGCGAAGCAGCTAAAGGCGGTTTATGGTACAGTTTGTTTTGCCCGGGATGTATAGTAGGCGTTGACACGGAATGACAATTGCCAGCAGACAGCAGACGCGGTGCAAAACATTAAAGTTTGAGAAACATCCACATGCTCGCTGTGGCATGCACGTACCCATTTGCAAATTCGATTCAATTGTGAACACATTGGCCGGTTGCATTTGGCGTTCGGTGTGCCCATTAGGTGTTTCCCCTTAGGGGTTCCATGAAGGATTTTGGTGAATCGCACTTGGTGAAAGTGCTATGGAAAGCTGTTGCTATGCGACATAATGTAAGGATGACAATGAACATGGTAGAAGTTTGTCCGACAAGGAATAATTATTTTTTCAATTAGAGAATGACACACAATTATGAAATGTGATGAAATTCATATTATTACTCTATACTATCCATATGAGATTATGTGTATCAATAAGAATGAGTGAAGAGATTGCTGTTAGAAATGAAAACTATGCACAAAGCAGAACAGGTTTTTGTTGGCCAAGCCGTTTCTACGGATTTCACTTTTTTAAGATCACACTCTATTACAGATCGCATTCGATCACATAGCCCATTCCACTACTTATCACGAACCAGAACACCGCGCACAGAATACCCCTTTCACACATACCACCGCAAACACCCACACACATACACACACGCACACACACTTTTATCTGGAACAGAATATAGATCGATACATGCGCTAAAAGCACAATTAAAATGGCCGGAATATCGTCGTCACGCGCACGATTAGCTCGTGTTGTTTTTTCTTCTTCTTCCTATACGCTGCAGTCACTGTTGCAGTTGCAGTTACTGTTGCTGTGCAAGCAACACGGAGAACTCGAACTCCGAGGCCGGAAACGACACTTGTTGCAGAATCACGGGGCCTCGGCACCACCACTACCACCCGCCGGCACCGTTTCGTGGAGCCGGACGGTAGTGATTCGAGCGCGGGTCGCGAAAGATTTCACTGAAACGAACTTGCGAGATTGCACACGTCCACAGCGATATTTCGGGCGGGTGGAGAACGCGCTGGACGATGTGTTTACCGAGATACGAGTGAGTGTGTGTAAAAGGTGCAAAAGGAGATTGAGAAAGGCGAGCTACGATAGGGAAAGGTCGATCGGTTGAAAAAGGGAAGGTGCTTTAAACTCGTGATTCCCTAATTCATGGTCGAAGTAAGCATGGATCACTTTTGCCCCAGTAACCTATCACTTGGAAAACACAGATCAACACAAACCAGTTAGGTACAGCTGATGGTAAAATAGCTTAAACGTACGATCACAATGCTGACGATGGCAGCGAGCAGGCGGCGACGGCGGCACTAAATGTGTCTGCTGTTCAAACTCACGCACAGCTCCACAGACAGGTTCGTCTCTTTGTGACTGTTTTTCTTCTTCTGTTTTTGAACATTGAGGGGTTAGAATAAAACCGTACTTCCCGGGCACTCGAGGGTTAAAATGGGCCGAAGCTTTAACTCTCAACGAAACACTGTTCAGCTGTTCGCGGTGCACTCTGGGACTATTTGAAACACAAACGGCCATGGTAATTTTTATTAACATATATTAATGTTAATAAACAACTTCACTTTCTGCAGGTACACGGATGTTGTCATCATAGATCCTATTTTATATATTGTAAATAAATTAGAACGCTCTTTTTAATGAAGTTTTTAAAAATAATCAGTAAGAAACTAGGTAAATAACCTAAACATGTGTCAAAATACACCGTTTTCGCATACCAACGGAATAATTTGTTTATTATTTTTTTTGCTAATTTTCAGGAACATTTTTTGTGTAGTTTGTTTTCTGCATAAATACTGAATTTAGAAAATATCAAGCCTATTATATTTTAGTCTGAGTAAAGATCTTTTGTGCTTATAATTCTTTTATATATAATTCTGGTTTGCTTCACTTGTTTCTTCACCACAGTAAAGAACAATTTGCTCGTGCTTGTGGCAATTGAACTAATACCTCATAGCAATTGAGTAAGAAAAGAGCTAAAAGAAAAAAATCTCAAACTTTTCGACGAGGAATAATAAAACACTAAAGACCGCATCATTGTTGAAGTGCAATTTATTTAAGGTTCAATAAATTAGCAGGCTGCGTTTCGCTTTATCATTCTTTCACTAATTTTCCCGTGCAATTTCAAATTTGCTTAGCTTTCTAGTTCTCTCCATATGATCCAAGTTATTTTTTGTTCCTAAAAATTACATTTAGCAAGAGAGTATAATTTTCAGTGTAGTTTCTATTTTGATTTTCAAATCCGTTTTTGACTGAGCTCAACAATTTCGTAATCTCGGGTTGCACCGCGGTGCAGTGTGTGTGTGTTTGAGTGGGTTTGAATGATCGCCAATTCGCTCGCCTATTCCAATTGGTTGTATGTAACCGAATTACCATATTGTTGTGAGACTCCTAAATGCTAATCGAGGTAGGGTGGTGTGTGTTTTGCATTGGTTTTTGCAATGGTTTTTGCGATTGTTCGCTTTGCTAGTTTACATCATTTTCTTGTTGGTTGTCTAAATTTAGTCTACACATTTATATCCAACACGTTCAACGTTCAGCTTTTTGGGGTTGCAATTCTCCGCAGAAATTCTTTCAGTCATTCGTGTTCTAGTGATGAAGGCGTTATCAGAAAGGTTTCCACAGGGAGTCTCATTGCTCTACCATGCTCTGTAACGCGAGTGCGCGAGTTTCTGCTTCTGACCAGAGAAATTCATTTTGCGATTGTTTACATTTCTATCAGGATTTTTTATTTACTGTGTAGCATAAGAGATTTAGGAGTAAGAAGGGACACATACGGATCAAGTGTTATTACCTAATGCTTGGTGCAGGAGTAAGCAAACTGTATCCATATTGTGAAACATGGGCAAAACTTTCGTTAGTTTCATTTGTAGCTAGCTTATCGTACATATTGGTTTGACAATAAATAATAGTACAGTATTAGCTATGGCGTGCGAAAGGCTTAGAATTTGATTCCAGCCTGAACCTGCGCCATCAAGGTAGCAGATGCCTGCAGTTTCTTCGTTTCCTCTGGCGTAAGGATTTGTTTCACGACGTGGCTAACTCCGTTGCGACCCAGGACGCATGGGAGCGAAAGGTAAACCTCATCATCGATTCCATGCTCTCCCTGTGTAGAATAAAGACAAAATTAAACATTAATCAAAAATCATCCGTCAGAACGTCGTCGAGACGGAGAGGGGACTTACCTTGACCAAGGTGGACACAGCGTGTACGTTGTACGTGTTACGCAAAATGGCAGAAGCCAGCGAAGCCACACTCAGTCCGATGGCCCACGAGGTGTAGCCCTTCAGGCGAATAACTTCGTACGCGCTATTAACGACCTGATGGTGCAGCTCGCCCCACTTTTCCGTGTCAGCATCGGTACCGATGTCCGGGTTGATTTCGGCCAAACGGACACCGGCCACATTGACACCGGACCACACTGGCACGCTGCTATCGCCGTGCTCGCCGATGATCCAGCCGTGGCAGGAAGTCGGGGCGACTCCCAGCTTTTGCGACATCAAGAAACGGAAACGGGAGGAGTCGAGGTTCGTGCCCGATCCGATGACGCGGTTCTTTGGCAGACCGCTCAATTTCCAGGCCACGTAGGTGAGAATGTCGACCGGGTTGGAGACGACCAGCAGCGTGCAGTCCGGGCTCTGTGCCACCAGCTTGGGGATAATGCCCTTCAGGATGTCGGTGTTACGCTGGACCAGATCCAAACGACTTTCTCCTTCCTTTTGGCGCACACCAGCGGTGATAACGATCAAGCGAGAACCAGCCGAAACAGAGAAATCTGAAACAAAAGAGGGGGAGTAAAAAAGATACACTGAATGGAAGGTTTGGAAAATGCGGAAAAATCATCTGCAATGAGATAAAATGTTTTAACATTGACTAGCTTTAGAACACGAAATGAAACAACGATGTTGCCACATTGACATGTAGGTGGCGCTGCGTGCGTACATTTGGTACAGTGAGGGACGCAACGAGATAAACACGTATGATAAAATATTAACTTCCAACGAAATCAACATGGTGGATAGTTTGAGGTAATCCTAATTGAAATAAATGTTCATTTTTGTTCCTCATTATTAGAATCCTGCCTCTGGCCCAACAAGTTGTAAAACAAGTATCAAAATTGTGTGACGATGAGTGTTAAAGCAATCTGTATTCCGAAAAATTTCCTGTCACACTTTTTTAAATTTGGAAGGTTTGGTGCGGCTGCTACACCTTTAATCGCACATAATACACGTTAGCAGTCATGTATGCTTCAACCATTGCTTTCTTTATTAGTGAGCTTTGAAATGGACTGTGTTATTTGTTTGTGGTAATAGCTATTGAAGACCGGAAAGTCGGCTCCAATAACGCGCTCTAATGACAGTTGTCCAGCCGGTTGTTATTAGTCCAATGGAGATAATCGAGTAAGCTACGTGTTAAGTATGAGTTATGATTTGCAGTATCTTGCAAAATGATGAAAAAAAAAACTACACACAGATAACGACAATCCCAGCTGTATGAGCCAGCAAAAGAAAGACAAGGTCATCGAATAATGATAACAGTAACGGGTTGGATTTCGTGGTTTTAAACTGTACTTCACGAAACATCACTAGCAGAGCACGGTTTTCAGCTATCGCCGATTTTCGTGAATTGTGTGTATTACATGAAGTTCAAAGATTAGTTTCCAAAATTAGCTGTGCAGTTTTGATTCTAAATCCTCTTTGATAAGCAAAAAGACGCATTGCTTTTCTTGCGTCACTTGTAATCGGCGATGTAATTGAATTGCACATCCTCTACTGTGCCAGCGGCGCAATGAATGAAAGTGGTTCAATTTCATGGAAAACCTCATGAAGTCTTAATTAAATTACTACTCTTCAAGCTCTTGCCTGCAGTTTTGAATCGTTCGTATCTTCGCTCGATAACTGATAACTGATTCTGAACGTACACGTCTGGAGGGCAATGCACCCAATCTCTTGAATTGCATCGCGAAAATGCACCTTATGCACCCTTGTTCCTTGTAGCTGACTAGCTGTCCGCGTTGGTAAGGAATAATAAAGTGAAGAGCACCAAAGTCCGGCCGGTGGTTAGCACCAAAGTTCATTGGGAGGTCACGACAGCCGAAGACGGCGTCTGTGACGAACGATGTGGGGCATGCGCAGTTCTTCCATTTGGCATGCTTGTTTTTACACGTTTTATTCGACAGCGAACAAGTTGTTCAGCAAACATTCTTTATTTTTGGATATTGAGGTATATATCGTACCACGTCGTCGATTGCTCCATTTCTAGACTAAATGGAACCTACAACCAAAGCAAGGAAGATAGATTTTCATAGACGATGATGGCACAGAACGCTGGCTGGTGTAACACTTGTGTACCACTTTCATTTTCATTGCTATCACTTTCGCTCATCGCGCTTTGTCTGTGTGCATGGGTAAAACAAGAGCAAAACACATATTTCTATTGCGATGAGTATCAAATTTGGGGCACCAAGGCCGACGGAGAGGGAAAAAATGACAGAGAAATACTCTCTCTCTCTCTCTCTCTCTCTCCCGTCTGTATCCAATCAACGTTCACGGATTCAATTGACTACCACTGCTTGGTTCCCCAAGCATTGCTCGAATGATAGTAAAAGTGTTCTTGAAATGTCATTCAGACGCTGGCGGGAGTTTCCCTGCCGCGGTTTGATCACCGGCTGGAAAAATCCAATCGCAGTAGGCGCGAATTTTCGTTCTATACTAGTGGCACAGATGGAGCGTTGGTGCAAACGTTTGTCAGAGACTTACCGGTGCTCGCATTGATGTGGGCATTCTTCATGAATGCGGAGCCATGCTGCAGATCCAACATTTCACCCTGCAGTTTGTCCGCGTTCACATCGATAAGCGCTACCTCACTGGATACATTCTGTAGAGGGAGTTTAATTGAGGAGAAAATTACTATAAATGAACACCGTCACACGGGGTCGGGTCGCAAATCGCAACCTGTTTGTTTCTGGTGGTGTGGTGGGAAAGAACCGTACCTGGGTCAGAATACTGAACGCACAGGCCATGCCGACTTGGCCGATACCGACAACGGTGACCTTGTTGCCCGACGAGGTCATCGGTTCGGCAATCTGGGTAAGCAGCTTAGCTTTCACTGCAGACATTTCGGTCGATCGGTCTCACTTCCTGCGGAAACGGAAAACACCAAAGCACCCCGTACCCTATGTAGATGAAAACGTTCGCACTGATAACAAATCGCACACTCCCGCCGGAGCCGCCCCGCTCCAGGGTTCGGAACTTACTTTTATTCAAACAGAATACACGTGTTCACTGTTACTAGTTTTTTATGCGGAAAACTAGCCGGAATGTGGTGGGCGCTGATGAGTCGCGTGTGCACTGCGATGCTGCTCACGATGGAATATTTGTACTGACCTCGGTGCGAACCGCCGATATCCGAAACGGCCGAACGGTGCGTTGCTCGTCCCGAGACTGGTAGCGCGTTTTTGAAGGTGACCTTTGGTATCGGTTTGGACGACGACGCGTCGGGCGGGCCCTCTCATGCCGCTCGGAGAAAGATACCGTCGTCGTCGTCGTCGTCGCCCGTGTGGTGTGCAGAAAAGAGCGAAAACAAACCCGTGTACACCCCGACACACGGGGCCACGGGAAGGGATGGATGGATGTGTTTCCTTTTCACGCACATTGCCAGCTGTGTGTCGATGTGTTTCTTCGACGGCACCGTAGACGACGATGATGTTGATGATGAAATTATGAACCACGATGATGTAGCCGTGCGTGAGATTTAAGTTCCACACTACCAACCAGCTGTTTGCCGGGACCACCGGAACTGATAGCGGAGTAAGGAGCCGTCCTCCCAGGGGGTTAAAATGTGTGTGTTCAACGCTTTTGTTGTTTACTTTTTTGATTGAAAATTTTGTATAGTATAATAGCAAGATTTTTAAATTTGATAACATGGATGCATTATGCACGTAAATGCATTCTGCTAAATGAATTATGATAAATAATTTTTCAAAAACATAACAATGAAATGTTTTTTCTTCTTTTTATTACAATAGGTGTATAACAAAAGTAATGTAAATATCGATGATAATTAGAGTGGTTCTAAATTAAAATGAATTTAAATTTCATTCCTATGACATGCGGAAAGCATTACTCGTTCGTGCGAGTTTTACCACAGTGTGGTTTACGGTGAATCATCAATTGCCGGTCCTCACCTTTCCTTACCGTATGAGACAGGGCGGGAACGCTCAAAGTGGACAGGTGATGCAACCAACGGTCTGCTGGAACGATGCAATGCATCGCTAAAGTTGGGAAATAATCTCACCGAAGCGAAGGGACTTAGACAAAGCGAGAGAGGGCGATTGATCGTGATCGTAAAATAGATGATCATAGTGTGTGGAAGCTGAATGAATGAAGAAGCTTGCCTGCGTTTTGAACATCTGCCAACCAACGTCTACGAAGGAACGAAGAAAAAAAAATGCGTACGCTAAAACGCCGGCCGGCACGTTTATCGGTGTGCAAATCGGGGTGTATACTTTCGCGAACTGTGTCCGTTTGCTTTCAATGTCAATGCCAGCGGCAGGTTCTAGTACACGCGACGTTTTGCACGTAGCTTTGCTCAGCCAGTGAAGCGGCCAGTGCGGCTGCTGCAGAAACTATTAAGACTGTACTTTTACGTTGAGTTGTGAAATTATTATTGCCGTTGGAGGAATGAATGAGTCGGGTGGGTTTTCTGTATTGCATTTTAAATCTGATGATTGATGATTTTGATAGATTTTGAAGAATAAATAATTGATTTTAAACTGTTTCAACTTATGTCTGATTTTGTGAATACCAGGATGAACCGTTTTATACATGTTGGGAAAGACAAGTTGATATATATTTACGGTAATAACAGATTTGAAGGATGAAATAATTTTGAAACATGGTCGGGTTGAGTGATGTGATGTCATAAAAATCTTGTAAAGTAAAACTGTTATTAGGGATATGTTTAATATTTTTCTTTATTTGGACGGCTTTTTTCAATCTATTTTATTTTATTTTAACGTGTGCAATTGGTAGCAGCCAATATAAGTAAGTGAAAATAAATACGTGCAAAAGAACACTTTGATTCAAACTTAAAGTCCTCGGTGGCATGTACAACGGTCAGCCAATTCTAAGTGGTTTAGTTAATTAGTTAAATTTAATGATACTCTTAGCTTTTCACATCTGCCCCGATAAGTTGTTAGAATCATGTACTCAATTTGTATATATTTCTGTGAAAAACTTATTGTTAATGTAATAAAGAAAACACAAATAAATACTACGATCCTATACAACCTACATTCATACTGCCGAATTTAAAGAGTGGGAGATGTTTTTGTTAAACCACTGAGTTGCCCCCGAAGCAGAGCTGCTCCCGACGTCAGGACGTACAGAGGATCAAACCTGGTGCAGCTACGACAAAAAAGATCGAAAAGCTGGACTGTCCGGAATACTCTTCAGCCGTTTCGCGTCACTTGCCACAGATTTTCCTTATATTATTTATATTCCTTCTTCATTGAACATCCAAACACCAACATTAAACAAACGGCAACTACCCCTGGAATGACAACAACTCCCAATCCCAGCAAAAAATTCTCACCGGTCTTAGAATTGACCATACAAAACTCACCCACTATTTCCTTTTCTCTCTTAATCTGAATCCTATGTTGTTTCCAAAGCTTTTTTCTTAAAATTCTATTGCCTTTTTTTGAAATTTCACAGCGTCTGTTTCATGCTATAGCTTTTGTTTGATGAAATTTTTTCCTTGCCACAATTCTATTTTCCATTGCCGTTTTTATTTCTTTGTTCCACCACGATTTCGCTGTATATCTTGTTTTTGTTTTATTGTTCGAGATGATTTTATCAATGTCTTTTGTTATTTGTTTAATCGTGGTTGCAGTGCTAATATTCTAAATTGTTCCAAAATTTTTGCTTTGTGTAATGTAATTTTGTTATTTACCTTTGTTTTTGTGTTAAATCCCATATAGGGTAAATGCACCACTTATTGTGCTAGCACCAATTGTTGTGCTATCGACGGGAAAATGGAAAATATGAGCAAACCATAGCGGTTTGTATTGTAAAATCAGTTTTGGCTTGTAGGTCATTTTATTTACCTATTTTTCAAGACTTTTTACAAGTATTTTAAGCCTTTATTTGCGAAAAATCATTATTTCATAATTTGCTGTCAAAAAATGAACAGTCCCTTATCGATTTGCTAAGAAACACCTATTTTTTAATTAAAGTTTTTATGTAAACTAGAGCTCGGAAAAGAGTAAAATTGGTTTTAAAAATTAGCTTTTGACATACTTAAACTAAAAACATGCAGGTTTTGATAACTTAATGACGATTAATAATTATTTAATCGAGTTGAAAAATAGCACAACAATAGGTGCAAAGGAAACCGAAAAACACCTATTGTTGTGCTATTTTCAAGCTTCCAGTTTATACTTTCACGATAAGATATATGATCTATTTGATCATCTCTGATGCAATTCTATTTATATGAATGAAACGATAACATCTTAATAATAACCATACATTTAAGCGCTTTCCATGGAAATTACTTTCTGATGTATATTGTTTATAACGACTGTTTTGAATAACTAATAATCGGTCATTGTGCCAGCACAGTCATACAATTGTACCGCTCTAAAGATTGATTTTCAATTTTAATTTTTATTGCTTTGCTAAATTTTAAAATTGATATTTTGTGTTGATAATTCCTAAAACATATTAAGCTTTATTTCTAAACTCATTTATCAGAAAGTGAACGGTTGTAATATCGTTTTTGCAATAGCACAACAATTGGCGTAAAAATAGCACAACAATTGGTGCAAAATTAGCACAACAATTGGTGCACATAGCACAACAATTGGTGCTTTTTAGTGGGTTAGGAAAAACGCTATAACTTTTGATTTACGAACTCAATCAGCAAAATTGAACAATGAAAATGTAAATAAAACTTGTGTCTACCATTAACATCTTAGTTCATGCATTTTGGTTCAATGGAATTTGTATAATTAATTTTTTTGTGAAAATGCTGTACAAACTCGTCCATGATTGGTGCACTTACCCTATATGATTCTGTGATTGCTATTCCCTATGTGTTGGTCTTTTATGTTTCTTTTTATTTTTGACTCGTATGTCAGAACAGATAGAGGTCAAAACCTCTTAAAAACATCCAAACCACAACAACTTCACAGTTTGGCACAGTCGGCACTGCTCAGAAATGCAAAAGCCGGGAGCCGAATTTGACCTCGAAACGGCCGTAATTCCATAGTGAGGCCCGGTTTTTCGAAGCATTGTGCGACAGAGACAATTTCCGAATTTCGAACAAACGTCCATTTGGATCGCCGACGAAGATAGGCAGCTCGAATTGCGCGAGCGAGATGCGAGATGCGCGGTTTGTGTCCGAGACGACCGCACTCTGGGAGTTTTAGAGACACATCGCGGACATCGTCATTTTTAGTACATTTTATTGCACAGTGGGCCAAGATGGACGACACAAGTGACAGTGTGGCAATGGCAAAAAGCAAAATTTCAAACGAAGAGTTGCGCATTATGTATCAAAGTCTATCCAAACAACAAGTTTAACACAAGGAATGCCTGTTAAACAACAAATTTAACACAAGGAAGCGTTTAATTTTACGTTGATAGCCCGTTAGCCATACGTATACGTATAAATTTGATTTCATAGCTTCATTATTTTAGCGCCATCTACGCGCATTATATCAGATGTCTTTAAAACATATAAAACTTATCTATATCACGCAAGTTTAGCTACCCGTAAAGCGAAACGATACCACTCCGTAAAAGTAAATTTGGAGATTTTAAACGCCTAGCTGCCATGTGTCACTTCTCATTGGCTAAGCCTGAAATCATGTTTGATTGTTGAATAATTTTCACTCTGCATTTCATCAATTTATCACACTGTGTGTTCCATTCCGATCATGTTTGATTGTGCCTGCCGGTGTACTGTTTCGCATACACATGCGCATTAACAAATGAAAGAAGCGCATCCTTCGCTTGGCGATTTGTGTCCTTTCGTTTTCGTACGTCGGACAGCGCACTCCAAACCGTCGTCGACCGTGTGCAGCAATCTGCTCCCAAAAAGAAGCACACTCGGGGTTTCTACTCACACATCCTGCGGAAGAAAGCAAATGGAACATGAAGATAAGGATCAGTGTTGTAGTTTTGAACAGATAGTAGACATTTGTGCGGAGTTTCCAAAGACAAGCCAAATTTAATAATAACGCTAAATCTCATAAATTTCGAGCTCAATCTAAAACAATCACAAATCTTTAGTGTGTAGCACGTCAGCTTGAATGCATAATCTATTTCAGGATTACACTGCTTTGTATGAATTTGATGTCTTAACCGAAGTGGGAAATCTCTAAAATTGAGAGGTACATTTAAAAGTAAGGGTTAAAATGTCGAGGAAATGGAAAATAACTCCACATGTTGCACTTAACTGTACTACGATCAAATAGTGCAACAGAGGGGAAAAAAATGGTTCAACCATGCCTTTCAGTTCTATCAATCAAACGATATCCTAACAAACGATAGATAAATTTCCATTTATACCTCTTATTATCGTTTTTGGGGGTTCTTCTCTTCTCCAAAACAATATTCCATTGTGTAATGGAATGCAAACTTAAACGAAATTTTAAATTAGGTATTGCATCACCATAAACTTTTGTTTATCGTGTTTATCGTGTGTTCAATAATCAAGAACAATGATGGTTGAAAACTCTTTCCATACTTTTTAAGAAAATTTTCAATATGTAACTTTGCCAGTATCGGTCACGATTAGTAATCGCGTTTGCTACACTAACCTGAAGTATTTGTGATGCCACACAGTATTTGTGATGCGGTGGTTTCGGGCTGGAGGATGACCACCTGGGCGTGTGCAGGTAGATTCGATCGATCATTCCATTCGTTGATAGTCACCGCGTCCCGATCACCCGCCTGGTAGATGGGTCAAGTTTGGTTAGACTCACTCGAGATTAACATTTAACATTGCATAGCCTTCATGTAGATATGGAGCAATAGATTGAACGAGAAGGTAATGTTCTTTGTGCCGGTTGGGATTGAAGACGCCAATATGAAAGTGTTGCTCCCTTTCACGTAGTATCAATCGGTATCGTAATGCAAAATCGCCAAATGCCACAACGTTAGCCCCATTTCTTATCGTTCCAGCTCACGCTAGTGATCGTCTTAGTGAAAAAGTTCCACGGTCCAAATTATGCTTTTGAAATAAAATAAAATTCTAATGCCTAATTTGTCACCTGGGCGATAATTTACGAAAAACGATCGGTATGCCGCCACGGATCGCCTTCTTGCATCAAACACAGCTAGTTTGCTGTGGAAAGATAGAAAGGAATATAGAATAAGTTAGAATCTAGTGCAGAAACAATATATGAACGGGATATTAATTTCAGTCAATCAATTCTTGAAAGAATGAATGAATGAAGAATGAATGAGCAGATGCTAAATCCGGTTGATCAAATAAGTTACAAATCAAAGCCCAACTATAATCTATCTGCCTACGCGAACGAAATTCAAAAAGTTCACCACGTGAGGACAAATGTCGTCGTGGCATCATCAGAACCAAGTTCGATACGAGGGTCGATCAGGGTTCGATACGAGCAACCGACAACAGCCAAAGGGTTGTAGGAACGAAACCAAAAGGAGGAGGCCCAAAATTACCACCAGGAAAGCTAGACACAGCGGCGGACGCTATTGACGAAAACGAACACGAAATAGACGTTAAAAGATGAATCGATCACATATACCAAGTTTGTTTGCATGCAAACATGTGCTTGAGTTGCTTAGACTGAGAACAAAACGCCAAAGATAAACTAAAATACAATCAAGCAGCTACGGTGATTCTAGTATTCCATGATAAAATTGCTTAACCAAAGATACATCGTAACATGAGTGAATTTTACTTACACCATTATACATTTGTCACAATTTTACTGTTAAAAAATAATCCTCAATAAGGATTTTTCAGTGAAAGTTCATTTAACAGTATACTCTGAAAAATATTATATTTTTTGCAGTTCAACTTTAGCTACAGATTATTAGGTTCAATAGTTGGAATGTGTTTTGTGATCTAAGAATGTTAGCTATTTACATGTTGTTTATATATTTTATTTTGGTTATTTTTATATGGATGGTGGATGCATTTTTTATATAATTTAGTTGTTTTATTTGCCTTTATTCGCAAGAGTGTTTTTAGAAAAATGATAACAAAGTAACACTTTAATGTTAACATGCATCGAAATTGCTTTATGAAAAAAAAAAATTATTCCCGTTTCTTCATTTGCGTCTAACCACCATTCTAAAATTGATGGTAGCTTTTGGCGTTCCAAAGAGACAACGGAAAAAGGGATATGTATGTGGAAACTAGCTGGATGAAGTAGCTATAAAATTAACAATTGACTGCATTTCACGTTGTGCGTTACTTTGTTTAATGGAGATGTTCTACTCTAGCGTCAGCTGTATAACTGTGTTGCTGGATTTGCAACGTTTGTTTATTCAGTCCCTGAATAATATATACCATTTTGGTACATGTGGCATATGAGTTCAACACTGATGCACTTCAATAGGTTCATGTTATCTTTTCGACGATATCCAAGGACAATTTGCACGTTGCATATTTAATGTTGGGTTCGTTCCTTTGTTCCATCACGATTGGGGTTGAAATGCTTCGTAAACGTTTTATTTTTATCCCGATCAATACGCTACAAAAACCAATACTGTATTCAAAACCTATACTGGCTTTTTGAGTCAATATGGAGATTACAAAATCAACGACTTCATTATTCAAATAAGATGCGAAAACTGTATCGTTAAAAAATCATGATTTAGTAACGCACTTTACAAAATTATTGTTGGTAACATGCTTCATAAGTGATATTCACATCAACATAGCGGGCTTATATTAATATTTATTGTATATTCAAATGTACAATAAAAGATGTACTTACATTAAAAGATATTTTTCGATTTACAAAATAAGTATTTGTGATAGTTTTTAGGATTTTAAGAAGACCTAGCCATGTTGTCAGTGCCTGACAGCACTGACAGAATCAAGTAATATGTGGGACAAATGTGTTTCTTTTAAACGAAACTATTTGAAAACATAACCCTGCTGGACAAGCATTATATTTATTGAAAAAAATTCTAAATTTTTTTTGAAAACACGTGCAACTCACCATCTACGACGAGCTTGGAAAGATTTAATTCAACGTTTCACATCTTACAGCGACTGGTAATCAAGGGTTTGTTTGAATTTATTCTTCTGATGTTCTTACCGCCGGCTGTCGGGAATTTGTGGCGTGTGGAAAGTGTTATCTTTTCGAACCTTTTTTCTCGATTTCATGATCTCTCGCGTTCTGCGTAGATCCTGCTTGAATGATATTTGGATCTTAATCCACTCGGGAGAACCTTGACGGCAGGGACGAGAGGTTGGAAATTTGATAAAGATCTTACGCTCGACGCTAACATGTTTTTGTGGAGAAAACAACAAGAAGTAGAATTTTTCAGGCGAGATGAGCTTCCCGATGCATGTTCACACTGCAGCTAAATGAAATTGTCAGACTGCGCTTCGATGCAAATGTGAACGAATACGATCAGCGCAGAAGCTACACCGTTGATTAAGGTTCGCACAGAACCATTCGGTGCGCTATAAACTGAAGCAGTAAGTGGTGATTATGTAAGCCGTAGATTTAAGCTTGACAGGAAGGCGGGTCTGCATCATTCGGCAATGTATTCTTCTTTTATGGTGTGTTTTTAGGAGGATCACTGAAGCTATTAGTTGGTAATGTTGGCTTTAAAAATTAATTTTACATGATTCATGCTTTATTTGAAAGTTAAGAACAAACGAACAAGATGGTGAAGAATTTTTGACCACCAACGGTGGTAAATAGGAACTGTGATCGTTGCAGTTGGATGCTGAATTGAATAGGAAAGTAGCTGAAAGCTACAAAGAATTCCTTTACATATACTAAGTCTTATAAATGGTTTAGGTTTTAATTTCAGTTATAATAAAGTATCGAACCTTGAACCTTTTCCATTCGTAGCTTTATATTGATAGATTAAGCTTATATCCTGCATCTTCTCTCCATTTTAAATATAATAATGTATCAGCTCAACTTATGTTCTTATGGTGTTAGTTGACTTTTGATAATAACTTACTATTAAAGATTTACTTGGAATCGATCGATCAATTAAAATTATGAATTTGTTCAAAATCGAAAATGAAAAATACTTCTTAAGTAATAGTGCAATTTCCAGTTAGTCTGAGAATTTTTTGGAAGTGTATTGAAACGCTGTAATATAGCAAACTCACTAACTAGCTCAATATTTTCAGTATGCTCCAGGTTGTTTTTATTCGCAGATCAAGTGAATAAATGCCAACGAAGTTTATGAAATTTATGTATGCCGTTATAAATACACGACTGTAAATGAAAAATAACAAACACTACATTAAAAGAGCATGTGATCATTTTCAAGGCAAATGTTTCCGATAAATATTGCGGTTTAAAAGCCCAAAAAAAATTTGATGTTTAACTTAAAGTTTAATGTGAATTTAAAAATGTATTTTTGTACAATACCTCATTGTTGGGAACACAAGTGGGATTTATAGTTCTAATATTAGCATTTTATAATTAAAGACTTTTTTATATTTTTCATAAGAACGTATAAAGTAAATTTGAACAGAAATATAGACGGTAGCAGCCCTGGAAGACAAATGACCAAATATATGATTAAAATTCAATTTTTCAATTGCATAGTACAATACATTGCTTTGAGCTACAATTTTAAATCATTTCATTTTAAAATTTTAGATGTAGATAAAACGTTAATGAAAAAAATTAAAAAACAAAAACTTGACTACTTTAATGAAGCTCAAACAGTAACGATCAAACTTGTTGCTTCCATTACGAATAGGCACGCTGCTCATGCTCAAAGTAGCATTAGTTACAATTGTTTAGTAACATTTTCTATTTATATTTCAAAATTTTATACTTAAAAAAAAAACTAATGCATAACATTTCGGAACTCTTTTTCACAAGTAAAGTATATTTATTTACTTAGGAAAAACCTTTTTCTTGAATAATAAATGCAGAAACTATCATTACGGAGCTTAATATTCAAATGTACTAAACTGGAAGACAGTAGAAATCCGGACTCCAAAGAGTGCGGACGTATTTCGTTTATTCGCTGCTGATAACAAAACAAAAAAAAAAAATACACGTGACAGTATAGATCGAGATAACGGTACTTCTCCTACCATCAGGATGGTAGGGAGAGGTAGGCCTAGAGGCAAACGGCCTCGAATTGCTACGTGCAGCAACACGCACACAGATGCGAATGACATCGAGCGCACCGATCGCTCTGAAAACAGTTTCGCTTTACTTAGCGATGTCGAAGACGAAGTGTGTAAAATCCCGACCAATGCTTCGAAAGTAGTGAACAATGAAAAAAACACCATTACACCGCTAATTAACAAAGTGCCACCGATAATAGTGAAAAGTTCGTCAGTACAATTCGTCCATAAATGTGTGACAGCGGCTGGTGTAGTGCGTTACACCACGAAACAATCGATTAACGGTACTAACGTACTTACGACCAACACTAAGGACTTCAAAAGCGTGGTGAAATATTTTAAAGATAAAAATGTAGCATTCCACACGTTTCAACTACCCGAGGACAAAGCAACAAAAATTGTTCTATACGGCCTTAACGATATGCCCACACAAGAGGTGGCACAACTACTAAAGGAAGAACATCTCGATCCGATAAGTGTTAAAAAACTGTCGATAAAGAAAAAAAGATACGACGATCA
>KI915054.1:1413729-1429912 GCA_000473445.2 Anopheles farauti
TTTCTTTTCGCGGGTTTTTTTTCTTGAAATTTTTCCTGCAATCATTACTCCTATCTTCTGAACAATCAATCCGCAAGGAACAGCGCCGCTATCGAACAATCGAGACCAATGTGGAAAGCTCAGGTGCGAACCCATTATAATAAGTAATTATATAATGTAAAAGTGCAAGATTACAAACCAATCCCAATAAACATACAACAACAACAACAACTAAACTGGAAGAAAAAAGACAGCATACTTTTATCTCTACATCCAATCTGGCTACCCAGCCTACTGCGAATTGATTTGAAGGAGTATTTCTCGTTCTCGTTAATTAGCACTATGCATTAGACTTCTTGGCTAATGGCTCACGCATGACATGGTGGCTCGTAATTCTTCAAATGGCCTCATAATTATTACTTAGTTGCTAGCGGTTGATGTGCAACGCCCGACAGGACAATCTGCATTATGCTTGTAGGAATATTAGCATTTTTTTTTCATTACAACCATCCAGCACGTTCATGAAGCGTAGCATGTTTAAAAAAATATGTACACATGCAATTGTGTTGTGTATATTGTAGTAAAAATAATAAAATACATAGTTAGTGGAAAACTTAAAATTCTTTTCCAATTTATTTAAACTTCCCATGGAATTATTTTATTTCAGTGAGAACTATTGCAGTAAGTATGTTGCAGATGTGAGCCAAGTAACTAATTTTTTTTTAAATAAATATGTTTTGGTGGGAATAACTAGCATAATTTATGCGAAATATGTTCCTCCTCCGCGCAACGACCCGCAATAATGTCAGTATTTAGCGCAATCGTACCGGTATTTATTTTAAACCCCATTTTCTAGAATGGATTCAGAGCTTCAGATATTCTATTATTATTTTCATCATAGCTGGATGCTTATCTGTGTTAACAACGTTGCTGCATTCAAGCGACGATTAGCGAGTATTGGCTGGGTTGCAGAGTACCGTTTTGCTAACGTGTGTGTGTGTGTGTGTGCTCGCTTGCAGCTATGGATGCATAAATGATATCAATCGCTCACTAAACTCACCGGATCTGACCTCAATCACGCCAGCGCGGAAGGAAGAAAAAGGTCGTCGGGCAGGATATCGGCAGGAAGTGTGTGTGTGTGTGTGTGTGTATGTATGTGCGGTTTTTACACTCCGCTGCCATTATTAACTGCAGCGACATCGAAGGGCACTAGTCTACGTTTTGTTTCCGCGTCCTTTGCATGGATGCATTTGGTAAGACAAAAGGGAAGGGATTCGTACGCTGAACAAAAACAAAACTGTGCAGCCTCCGAACACAATTGCATTCCCCTGTGCAGACGGGTGTGTGCTGTTTGCGAACAGGTTGAGATTATGATTTTTTTTATTTCTGAAAAAAATCCCAACACCAGTACGAAACGTTCTCCCCTGCTTGTTGTGTGTTTTTTGGTGAGTGGTGGTTGCTGCCGCTGGAAGACGGCTGATGAAAAGAAAAGAGAGAAAACATGCTGGCGACATGTTTTCACTCCCATGGAGGGTTTTTTTTCCTTGTCCAGAGTATTGTGTGTGTGTGTGTGTGTGCTTTTTTTATTTGCATTTCGCACTACACTTCGACACGTACAAGTGTCTTGAGTACATGATCAAGGTTTCGCTGTCTGCATCTGGTATCAAATGTCGTTGCAGCTAAGCGAGACATGTCAAATTTTTTACTGATACCTTGGGAGTTTTCACATTTTCAGAATTCGTAAATAATTACCAGTGAGAGCTGCTATTGAGGGATAAAGGACAATGTAAGTATTTTGGGATATGAAGGTACTTGCTTTCTAGAAATAATTAAAATCTCAAAAAGCTTCTTACGTCCTTCATTTTCAAACCGACTCTTATTTGTTAAGCATTACTGTTTTCCAATTTTTGTACCATAAATGAATCGATCTTGCATTCTCACAAACGACAACCGCTCGCGTTTGCCTATTTGGTATGCGGCTAACTGGAAACTCCTGCTTTCCTGCGTGTCCTTTGCGTGCCCACTTCGCCACGATGGCACGATGCCATCGTGTTCGATTTCGTTCCATGACGCTCCCCTCGCCTGCGATCCGGTCGAGTTATGCTCCAGTTTTTGTTTTTTTTTGCAACCTACAAGGACCGTGGTGACGCGCCGGTAGACAAATAAGCTTGTCACTTCGCATAAGTGCAATGAAATCTACACCACCAGCACATTTGCGGAGGGGTTGCGCATGCAAAACTCTCGCACGGGTGGGGTTTTTTTGTTGTTGTTGTTGTTTTTTTCTTTTTTCTTCCTGTATATCCCTCACCGGGTAGGGTTAAGGGACTTACTCGCACACTTACTGATGAAGCGTGACAATAGCGGGTTGGCTCTAAGCAGGGTTTCGGTCTGGGTCTGGGACGAAATTCGGGTCCGGTCGGGCACGGACGACGGGTACGGGCTGACAGGACAGAGCATATCGAAGAAGCACTTGGACACGTTTTCCGGTGTCGTTCTGCTCCCACCGAGCGTGGGGAGAAGTTTCCATCGCAGGAGGTTTAGCGAAAGGAATGGCAAGGTTACGCCGGGTGCCTGCTGGGAATTCGGGGTAGTCATTTGGAAAATTTAGTCATCAGACGTCAGCGTGACAGGGAATGGCGTTCATTGCAGCATAGTGCGGTTAATATGTATGCTTTTGATGTTGAAACAAATAAAAAATGCAACCAATAAGATCATTCGTCATTTCAGTACGTTTTCCAATACTGGGTAAGAAGGGTAAGAAAAAAAAGAAAATAAATTATGAGCTTGCTTTCCTATTAAACATTGAAATAATTTATAAAAAAATGTTGATATGGCAATCAGAAACGAACATTTTTAGCGACTCAGATGCCATGATTGATACTGATTTAAGGAGGAATGCTAATTACATTTCCCAACTCCGACTGATAGAATCGTTAACTGTCGTCGTGCGCCCGCAAAACGGCGTGTATCGTAAAACGCTCCAATCGCGTGTCGATCGAACCGTAGAACTGTCGGAGCAAAGAGATGCGAATCAATCGACCTTTGGGGTGAAGAGGCAGAATGAGAAAATATCTCCCGAAAAAAAAAAAATAACCGGTACTTTCGAAGCCGTATCACCGTTCTCGAACCGAAACCTCTGCCACGAACCGAAACCTCCTCGGAACTTGTTTGATGGGAGACCGAAACCGACTAGCCAAGCTCGGTTCGAAACTTTCCTGAACCAATCGACGATTCGTCGGTGTGCACAATGTGTGCTGCTGGTAGTCATGGTAATGGCTCCGTTGGTACAACTCTTGGCACTGAATTCCGCGTGCCAAATTGTGCCGCAAGAAGGCTGTTTTTTCTTCTCTTCAAATCGTGTGGTGAATTTGAAAGTGATCGTGGTGGCTTTTTATCGATGTTTTAACAGGCTAAAACAATTTAGTAATAATCTCATTCGGCAAATATCCCGCTTTATGGTTAATCACTCGACGCAAACACCTTTCCGAGGTAGAATTTTCTTACGATATCGTGGGGCATTCGTTTCCCTGTAGCGGTTTTTTGCTCTCTCTCTCTCGCTCTTCCTGTACTTTCTCAACATGCACGGCCGGTGCGTTGTTTCGTGCGGTAGACGCCGAACCAGCCCAACACAACGAGGGGTTGAGCGTTCTAATGAGAGAGCATTTCGAGTTAAAGGGTTGAACCCACCACCAACTGAAACAAAGCAAACAAAAAAACAAAAAGAAAAGAAAATAGCATGCGAATGCAAAGACGAGAGATCGGTTGGCAAAACTGGAGGTGTATAAGGAAGGTGCTCGACGCTTAAAACCGTTGAGCCACCGGGAAACGGGCAACCGTGGGCGCGGGAAGCTGGTGGAGAACAATCCGGTCTTGGATCGTTCATGCATATCATGAACAGTGAGCGATGGTCGATGGAGATGTCCAAATTGACTCGAAACCTCAAATGGGAGCATCAAAGTAGGCTGGTAGGCTTCTCCAATACAGTTAGGTGAAGGTGTGCGAGCGTTAGGTTGAAATCGAAGGTTTGTTTTTTCACAACAAATTTGCTCAAACATGTTCCAGTCGTGGCAGACAACCAGCCCATAGTGTGGAGTAGGCTTCAGGACATTTTTTGTAGCGAATAATCACGCATGAGTGTGTGAAAGAGAAGGTGAAGCGTGAGCGGGACCCAGCCATTCAATCAACCTGGTGGTGGGCCATGATGGTGAGCATGCTGATGACGACGACGATGACGATGGTAAAGGTAGTAAAACAAATGCACCTCCAACCGACGCCGTCGCCGCCGCCGCCACCGTCGCCACCGTCAGCCTGCCGAGGCTGCGCAAGGCTCGCCCGCCAGTTTGTGGTACAGGCGAGGGAGATTGGCGAACGCGTTGTGTGCGTCGGAAAGCGGCCGGTTGGGCCCGGTTTTCGGCATCAGAAGGGCTTCGGCAGCCGCAGGTCGTACAGTGCAGTTGTGCCCGGTGCAGCGTCAGTTAATATGTGCAACCGGATGTGCGCGTACGTGCAACGGCTGGCACTGCTCGGTTTTTGCATTGTGGCATTCAGCGTGTTCTGGTGGTGCTTCTTCTGCAGCATATATGTCGTCATGTTTGGCGATGCGTTGACGGCTACTACGGGTACCACTGATCACCGTTGCGCTCAAGACACCGCCGCCCGGGTCGGCATAATGGCCACCACCAGCTCCGACGACGGTCACTTCGGTACGGCTTGGGCTTAAGCGCGACCGGCACGACAATCGCACGACAATCGCGTTCGAATCGCGGTGGCGCGCAAGTTTATCCGTTCGGTCAGCGAAACGGAAAAAAAGAACGGGAGGCACCGGAACGGAACGGAGATAAGCATCAAAAAACGCCCCGAAACGCGACAAGTGCCAAAAAAAAAAACGTGTGGCTCAGTGAGGCTAAGAACATCCGGCGAAACGTACGCCGTCCGTCGCGGGATGCTCGCCGGCTGATCCTCTCGTTTGTGCTGTCCTTTTCGCGTGTGCCGAAGAGAAGGGAGCACTTCCCCCACCCCCAAAAAAAAAAGCGAAGATCAAACGGAACGCAGCCGAACGGACGAACGGGCGAACCGGCCCGGGCAAATGAAGTTATTAGGAGGAAAATAATAATCATCGTCGCGCCTCTCGGCGCCGATCCCCGGGTGTGGAATGCGTTAGCGGGTTCAACTTTCGGCGAATACGTGTGAGTGTGAAGGTTGGTGTGTGCGCGCGTGTGTGTGTGTGTTTTTTTTTATTTTATCAACGAATGAGATACCATCTTCACCACAGCGCACGTTTGTAAACAGTGTGTTCCGACGGTGATTGCGAATATATGTTTTGCCCTAACCATTTGGTATGATACAGTGAGAAGAATAATCAAACTTCGCTGATCGGTTTTGTGTATTTGAGGGCGCCAGTGCTTTGCGTTTGAGAGAAGACATGTGCACGCATCCCGTTTTTCGGTGATGTTTGGAGTGTAAGTGAAAAGTTTGGCTGAAACTGCTAGCAAGCGCCTTTAATGAGCGATCGTTCATAACAACAATAAACAAGGCTTGGAAAGGTAATTAATGCTTCGGATAATGCTTTACATATTTGCGGTGTATCTGAAAGTGGTGCAAGATTGTTGCAGGATTGAATGGTTGCAAACGAAACCTCGGTGGGCGCTTCATTCGCAATACGAACGGCCAAATCCGCTAGACGCTTGATTGCGCCATATGTTGTGTGTTTTACGGGCCGCTTGATTAGTGGCGAGGGGTTGCATGTTTTGTGCTGCACAATTTGTGCACTTGAATTTCTACCCAAAACTCAATCGCAGGGAAGCCGTGCAGGAGCAGCCGCAAAAACCAGGCACTCCAAATGCAATCATTAGTTCGATCATTCCCGTTCCGGTTTGGGGAATAATAAAAATGCAACGTTGTTTCGGCTTCGTCTTTTCCGGACGATGGTCAGCAGCGTGCTGCGAGAAGGCCGCGTGCAAAACACTCACGGCGGACCAAAGTTCCCGCGAGTGGTGGTGGTGGAAACGCCCAAGGGTGTGCACTGGCCGCCCATCGAGCCAGGTATCGAGTTGCACCGGGAAACACAGAAGTATATGCATTTTTAATATACTCGTACGTACTCGTTATGGGGCTTTTAAAATGTTTCGTCCCGAGTGCTCCGACTGGTGGGCAAGGAACAGAATTGAAAGAGAGAGAAAAAAAACAAAAAATAATCAGAACTTCTGAAACGACAAACACACACGCATTCGTCCACCGGAGACACTAAAAGTGTGCCTGGCGGTGGGCAGGAATGGTTTAAAAGCGGCCGGCGAAGTTGTTGGCCATAAAACTTCAGGAGTGTCCGCGAACACCGGGCCGGGAACAGGGACAGGAAGCGTAAAACTTTGACAGCTCGGAATGTTCCGATGGTCCGAGGTGAAGGCATAAATGTAAAGTAAACAATAAAATATTGATGAGTTTTTGTTTCGATTGGTGCGTATCGTGAAAATGGCCAATCGAGCTCGATGCCAAAGTTTGTTAGACAGGTTACATTGTTAATATAATTGATTACATCGAACCGAATGTGGGAATGCTGCTTACCGCGTAGTTTATTTCCCCGTAATGAAGTCCAACAACAGTGGTTTAATTGTACAATACTGAAGTGATCGTTTTTGTAAATAACTGAAAAAAAGGTACGATTCGCCAGCATGCACCCAACTGTTAAACTGGCTGCATCCAATTAGTCGATCGAGAAAGCGATCTCGAAGGAGGAAATATTTTATTTCTCCTAAATGATTGCCCACCGTGCCATCCATAAAACGATCGTTACAACGTTTTCTTCGGCACCGGAAAAATCATGATCGCATCGGGGCAGCCAGCAGAATGGCAGTAAAAGATCGCAGCCAAAGCGCAGCGCATATGGGAGGGTGAGTTTGCGTCGTCGATTATCTGCAAATTGGCTCGGGAAACAACGGCTATCGGCGGGCGGGATGGCAAGCAGATCGCCCAATTAAAGACTTTTGATGGTCGTGTGGCGCAGAAGGATGCGTAGGAGTTTCACTCGGAGGCTTCGGGGTCGTGCGAGACGCTTCGTATATCGCTTCGCCCGTTTGGCCCGAGAGGCAAATGAGAGTCGATATGCTGTGCGCGGTATTTCCAATTACGTACGCGGCGATTTTTAATGAACTTTACACTCAACCAGCTTCATCCTACGCTGGTTTTGGTGGCGATGGATCCCGAATCATTACCGCGAATGGTGCAGTACCTCCGGTCGGGATGGAATGATAATGAGATCTTATTTGCAATGAATATAGAATCGCAATGGTAGAGTGAGAAGTTGTACTTCCATCTGAAGAACGCTTATGTGAACATACATTACAATTAGTACGACGATATTATTTGCTCTCATGTCGATATGTTCCGTATTTATGTGGAATATTTTTGCAAATGTTGCAGCTAAAACCAACTCTTCGGTATTGTGCTAACTAAACAAAAACGATATCCCGAACACAACCTGTCTTGCGCTGAGACGTTCGTTCATCGGTACTGAGAAAGTGCTGCAAAAGGGTAGGCACATTTTCGCTCGGTACATAGCGTTGCTAGTGGTTGATAAAAGCCACTTTTCTATTCTAGAACGCAATAAAAAAAAAAATCAACTCCCGCACGGGCAGGTAACATACGAACGCATATTTCTTTTCATCGGAAAGATGCCATGTGCTTTGGACTGGCAGGACTGGAAAAGAAAACCCGACTTCACTATTATCACCGTTTCGCTCAGCTCGCAACTGGTCTTGGGGTAATCCCTACCAGCGCGGGAAGAGGAAGAAAGTAATTAAAATTTATGTGTTTCAACAGCATCGCAACAGCTACACCCGCGTACCGTTGGTGCATTGCTGGTGGATGCTAACAAATGTTTACCCGTGGGATGAGATTTTTCAAGTTTGCTTTTCACTTTCAATGCACCGGATGGTGTTCGGTGGAGCGGAAGGGGGAGGGGGTAGATGGGTAGGTGGTTTTTAGCAACAAGAACCCATTCACGTTCCTTCCCGGTGGGGAAGCGGATGGTTGAATGTAGGAAAAGAAAAGAAAATTTTACAAGTATCCGCGTGATGGATTGTGAGAAACGCGTCGCGTCGCGCCCCGGGTACAGCAGCATTTTCCTGCATGCAATGTTTTCCTTTTATCATTGTTTGAAAGTAAGCAAGATTTTCAAGGAGCACGTACGTTATGCGCCCTGTAAACGGTTTGCTTTTATGGGACTCTTGTATTTCAAAGCGAATGGTTTACCTTAAATACGGCTACCACATCTCACAGGCGGACGCAGGCTCGAGCGAATGAGCCACGAACATCTAATTATGCCCGGTAAAATGCGTTGGTGCAATTCGTTCAATTCGTAATGCGAATTGCCGTTGACTTTTTATATTGATTTTTAGTTAAATTCTAAAACTATAAACTATGATCGTAATTCTGAACATTCTGAACATTATATTCAAGAATTAAAACGTTGATTTAAACTGAAATTAGTTTATTTCCTTATAGTTGTGTTGCAACCATTGTCATTCGAAGCAATACGATCTGCAATTTGCAAAGAAATAATACCTTTAACTGACACAGTGGTTTATGGTATGAAAAAAAAAAACTTGTGAATGGAACAGAGAGAACGAACAGGAGAGCGAGTGAGCGAGAGCGATAGAAAGAGAATAAAAGCACTCAAAAAATGAAGAGCAGAAAAAAGATGGAAAGAAAACGATGAAAAAAAAAGATCAAAACAGGCAAGTACTGGTTGGTCGATCGTACGAAATCGTCCAATGAAAGTATGGTCAACCTGCTCAGACACCCGTGCGCTGCTATTCGCAAAAGCTGCTGGAGATCTCCCTTCGTTCGCGTCCTTTTATGGGAACCACGATAGTCTGGATAGTCCGTTTGGGGTCGAGACCACCCTGGCTGCATAATTTTCCTCTTCCCGTGCATCGTACCATCTTCGGGCTGCGTGTTGCACTTAGAGCCCGATCGTCAACGGACGATATTCCTCGAGGTGTAATTTGTGGGGAGGTGGTACAACGGCAGAAACATAACTACCTATCGGAAAGCCGAAGGAAAGGCCACCGTAAAGGAAAGTGGTATCTGTTCTCCCATGGACTGTTCTCCGGTTTTGCCGGAGTTCCGATGTACGCAACTTTGGTGCGGTGTAAACAATGTACTCGCTTGATGTTCTGCGGGCTGCTGAACTAGAAAAGCGGCATCAGGTTTACAGCTAGCATCGTTTATAGATAGCTTACAAAGTTGCATGTTTTGTTATTGTGAGTTAGATTCGTTTATAACTCACCCATAAATTGTTTTTAATATTCACAAAAAATATGATGTTTTTGCTAATTTTTATGCTAATTTCTATGTTTTGGAGAATAAACGTACGACGGTTGGCTCTGCCACAAATTGCCTGATCTTTACCGTAACTAGCTAATGAACGAAATGAGAAAAAGTTAAGACATTTTTGCCAAATTCAAAGCTATCAACTGATCTTAGATAAGAACTAGAAACAAAAGTAGCAATTGTTGAAGCACATAGAAAAAAAAAATACTATACCCGTGTGCCTTTTGAACCAACAAATTGACGTTTTAAACCACGTTTTATCGTGGAAAACGGTTTGAATGAATTAATCTTTCCAAATAAGTGTTGGAAAAACCTCACAAATGTTCATCAACACGAGTGCAAGCGAAGCAAGAGGTTGTTGATAACATGAGAAAAGACATATAAAAGTTAAAGGCCAGATGGGAGATTACTCCTTTACAAGAAAACACAATAATGATCTTTTGGCTTACACTGGACGAGACTAGGCGGCAGATAAAAAAACTTGGCATTTTTTGTTTTCTAACACTAAGGATAACAATCACATTTTACTCATTGTTTCTGATAAAAAAAAAGTTTATTATTTATTTTTGAAACAAATGTGGTTTTAGGGTTGGGAACATCGGTAACATATATGTTTCAAACCAAAATCATTTTACATGGACATTCTTACCGAACACGTGCTTAGAAATGATGACCGGTAGCTGGCAAGCGATCAAGTGTCTCTTGATTAACATCCCACTGGAGATTGCACCACTTAAAACTAGCTTTGTGCGATGGTCCACCCTACTGTAGGTATCACTATCAACGTTAATCCACCGCGGGTGACCTACCCACTGCGGCTGTGGGTTCGACCGGCTTGGGCGTTGTTGTGTGTGTTGGTGCCGGTTTCGCATGCGGTGCGGGTTTGTTGTCCATGTCGAAGTGGAACATGGGATAGCGCGGAGAAAAGGGCACTGTTCCCATCGTCGGGGATTCGTCATCGTCCTCGATGTTGACGTCGCGCCGTCCAGAGGATATTTCGAACGTGTGTGGAACTGAAAATGCCCACCGGAATGAATAAGAAAGGCACGATCGTGTGTAGCCATCCCCAGCGATACTCACTCGCGAGCGACTGTGCGCTGTTGTGAAATATTTTCCTCGGCAAGGATGAAGCGGTTGTGATGTGTGGTTCCACAATGGACGCTCTTTGCTGGGTTCGGTTGAGGTTCAACAGTGGCACCGTTCCGATCGTGATTGGAACTCGCACCTGGGGACTGTAGGCCATCCCTAGAACTTTCGTGGTCACCTCCACGAAGTACTCGATCCGAATGATGGTGTCGTTACGGGTCGGTGGTTCCGCGGGCACCAGAAACCGCCGTTCGTATCCCGCTGATCCCTTGGCGTCGACGCCACTGCACTGATACTTCGCCAGCGTAGTGTACACCGATTTGATCTGTTCGTAGGGAGTTTTGCTATGATACTGCACCTGGCGGCGGAGCTTCAATTTCACCTCGGTAATACGCTTGCTGCTTCCGTTTGAGACGTCCACCTGAACGAGTATGAACTGCCCGGGTACGTATCCGGTCATGGGAAGCATCACGTTGATGGCGAGTGGATCCGACCGGCAGGGGCCGCAGAAAAATCGTTTGATGTGTTCCTGTGCGACCGCCACGTTCAGGGGCGGAGTGACGGCGTTGAGGTTCAGCTGGTTTACCACGGTAAACGCGATCTTGTACGACAGATCAAATTTCCACGGTCGTTCGAAGATTACGCGTGCCGTGTACCGGATGTAGCCATAGTCACCCTCGAAGGACGTTGGCGACGTGGTTGGCAGTTTGAGGCCAAACTTGTAAACCTGGCGTCCCGGGGCCATAACGATCGGATCATCTGGTAGCGGGAGGAAAATGAGGAGAAAATGCAGTACAGTTTTTGTTGCTGTTGTTTAAACGTAGGTGCGCTCCTACCGTACGCCACATACCTGTTTCCGAGCGAACAAAGTCCACCGTGTGGGTGAGAAAATCTTCCCGCCCATGAAACTGCATCGTTGTGCCCGTCCCGTACGATTCCGTCCACAGGACACACGCCAGTCCGGTAATTTTAAGAACAACTCCTAGCGCAAAATAGACGGATGCATCGGGCTTCGTTATTGCCACGGTATTATCTCGACGCTGCGCCGCGATAGGCGATTTTATACCTTTCACTTTTTTCGTCTTGGGCAGCACGACGTCCACAGTTCCGGTGACTTTTTGGCCGGCAAAAAACACACCGTGGAAGTTGTCATCGAACGAGATCGTACACACTGGCGAGGGTGCCATTTCTGGGCGTTCGAGATGAATGTTGTACTACGCGGTCGCTACGATAATCTATAGGGGCGCGAAAGTTGTGCAAAACACTGATTGTGCCACCGTGCCACCACCTGGCACATGGAGCGAGCGTTAGCGGCAACGCGAGACTGCAAGCGTGGTGACTGAGAGTACCGTGCAGAATCGGTAAAACTTATCGTTTGGCGATAAGATAGCGTTGTTTTGGTGGAAAGATAGCGATTCCACGGGTGGGTTAGTTTTTGTGGGCTAATGGATTTCGTCACTTCCGCCTTTACCGACGCCTTTACGGTATGGGTTGTATCATCCACCAAACGGGAGTTGACGGTAGGAGTTTGGAAACAAATTTGATTTATAATTAGTTAATGAAGCGCGACAGCAAACACGCCAGTCTGGTTGATGGAGGAAACCTATCTCACCTGGATTTTGGCCAACGATTATAAGCTTTAAAGTAATGCAATCATCTCATCCATCATATGCTTATGATATTCAAGTGGATTCTGCTTCAACATTTATGTTTTACGCCATTTTTTATTGCCAGTAATACGGTCAAACAATCAATAAAAAGAAAGAAAGTCTTACAAGCGTTAATACTCCGGTCGTCTTGAAAGCATACCCGTATCTGGGTCTTTGGCTGTTCAGGAAATTGTTTAAAAAAGCTTAATGCTTGTCTATGCGAATGAGAGCCAACAAGCAGTGACGAGATCGTCTGTGGAAAATCAATTCTGGTTTAAATATATTTGATGTTCCAGCGTTCATAAGCGGAGGTAGTGATAAAATTCAAATAGCGTTGTTGAAGCTATTCACTACAGACTTTATAAGAATCAAAAGTATTTTTGGAATATTTTTTTATTGTTTCACCAAGTTCTTGACTGTTTTTGAAAGCATTCTTGGCGAGTTGATTTAATGGTTGAAATCCGGCGCAAAAATATACTAAATAAAATGTTTATATCATTTGAACATCGAAACGATCGCTTTTTCAAATACAAAATAATGTGAACAATCAAGTGTGCTATGGAACAGATGGAAAGTAATAAAAAAATACAAAATGACGTTGCATTTTAAAATTAAATTATGGTACGGAATGAAACATGAAATTACCATAACAATGATCGTAGTGGGTGTTAAATAATTCATTAATATGATTAAATAATAGATCATAGAATATCTAATGTTAAATAATCTTAAGCGATCACACAATATTTATAGTTCATGGCAAAGTATGCAGAATGCTTTTTGTAGTACATCGTATCTCGGGATTCCATCGATCTGTGCATTCCACTAACAAACAGCATACTAAACTTATTGGTGGCAGTGTCCTCTGCTGGAAGTGTCGCCGACATTTCAGATGTCTTAAGTACATCTCGATGGTTTATGTTTTCTGTCAGATCCGAATGTTCAACATAACTGTTCGTATGTTCGGGTTATCGCTCATTTTCCATCTGGACCATTTGCATCGGGGCTACAATGCTTTATTGAGATAGGCAACGCATGCCTTCGTCTGGGCGTATTGCTGAACAATTCCACGCAAAAGTGGAATCCTACCGTCCGTTACGGTCGGGCCTGTTTGCGGGAGTACAATGCGTTTCTCGTTACATATTTCATGTAAAATTCCTGAGACCCCAAATATGGTGCAGCAATCGAATGCTATTGACTAGTGTCGGCGCGGGAAACCGAACATGGCAAAGCTCTTAAGTGGCCCGACAGTTACCAGCCCGTGGTCCAGTATTCTGACGGAAAGAAATAACATTCTTCGGCCACGAGCAATGCCCACGGTGCGATGGCGTTCGCGGTTGTTCCCAGAAACGGGAAGATGGGCTCACACACACACACACACACACACACACCCGCGCCAGCCGCACCTTCCCGTATGCGCAAAACCGGCCGTAATGCGCTACAGCCCCACCGCGAGCGTTGGGACTGTGTCAATTTGAACATTCGCTTCATCTGAAATGTACATATTTTGTGCATTTCCAGAAACGCGCTTCTATGCATGCGGTATCGGTACGTCGATACCGCTCAGCTGCCGTTTACGGTTTCTATGTTTCGAGGACAGTGGGTACAAAAATCAGCAAATCGAAATACTGTTTATTGGGGTCCGTCCGGTGGCCACGATGCAGGCACTATTTTCGATGCACGAGTGCGGCAGGCGAGGCAGCACTGATTCTAATTAAAATAAATTAAGCAACTTTTGACGCAGCCACAATTGCAGGCACCGACCGAGTGGCGTAATCACCGGGCTAGGTGCTTTGGAGATTGAAGCCGAATGATATTCGGCGTGATCGATCAGTCCGATCGAAAAGTTGAATGTGGCTCGGCACGGCACGCCACTGGCTTAGTAGTGGGTAAGGAATGTGAGTTACCCCACTAGTTCACATCGATTCTAGATGTGGTTCTACAAAACTACATGCTGATACCTTCAAGAATAAATTAAAAAGAATTACAAATAAACTTCTTTCGAGACATTTTCGTGCATTCCTATTCTAGCATTACCAATCTTAGCTTTTCAGATTGGAAGCCTCATAATATCAAACCTAAACGCTCGTGATCGTTCCCGTCAGCAAACCCGAGTGTCCATCAGGCACACCAAACCCCATCTCAGACACACGTTTCTTTCGAGCTCTCGCTACTGAATGGTTTGCACCAATAGTAATCGGTGCAGCTGCACCTGCACAGCTACGGGCTTAATGAACATACGATGAAATACATTCGCTGCCCCAAAAGTGCTACCATCGAAAGGCCCCGTGACGCTCTTTTGACATTCTTTTCCGTTTTACTTGCTACCCTTCGCAGGGCGAACGTTTTTGCGGGGTCTGCTCTCGGGTGCGTTCCGCTTTCAACGGTCGGGTCGTGCAAAATTGGTTGCTCTGTATAAGATTGTGTTGTGAGCGATCGTGAACTTGGCTACCATCTGTTGCTGTTGGACAGCAAGCAATGTAACGCCGGATAGCCGCATAATAGGTATGCTGAACTTACGATTATAGTCGGAACTGTGAGTGCACCACATTTCGTCCCGGACATAAGGCATGCGTTTAATGTTTTTGCTTGAACAATTTGAAACTATTGTAAAGCTATGCACTTATAAACTCATTCCGTAGCTATGTTTAAGATGCAAATGAATTGTAATCAAGCATTCTGCGTGAAGTGTGCTAGCCTGAAATAGACCGGACTTCATTAGTCACTGCCGGCTTAAGCCTGTTATGTCTGGTGTTCAAAAAGGAGTTACGGGTCTGGTGGAACCATCTGGACCGGGCGGTTACGGTAATTGTGAAGTCTGGTATACTCCCGCTTGCGTTGCGGCGATTATTATTTGCCAAGAAACTGCCGCATACGACAAGCATGACAAACTGGATTAGGGAGCGCGATGGACAGATGCGGTTTCAGCGACATACTGTTTCAAATTCTATAGTTATGAATGTGTGGAAAAAGAAGTCACTTATAATTACGGCTGTATAAAGTTCTTGCACAAAACTGTCAAAAGTTTAACATCCTTCGACTGGTGTGGAACTGGAGTAGTACGTTTATGTTTTGTTTTTGCAAAAAATATTACTTGTAACTGGCGTTGTTTGGAGTGCATCTGTTCCCGTCGGTAATGTGTACCGGTTGGGAGGAGTTTGGTGCAGCAGTGCAAGCAGCGCGGGCGGTACACGAGGGTCTGCTCACTCCATTTATCCGCACTTGAACGCGTGTTCAGCTCACCAGTGGCGGCTGCATTCGCGACTGCACTGCAGCCATCTCGAGTACCTCACTGAAGTGCGAGTGTAGGATCGTGCTCGATCATAAGCCGACCACTTGAACACGCCACCGCTCATGCGGCAGAAGCTTGCTTGTGTTAAAAGTGAGTGTGTTCAAACGATGGCGAACGATTAAGTCTTTTGCTTAGGCAAGGCAAGCGATGCCAAAAAAAAAAAAAATCACCATATCTATCCGGTACTGCTTTGAGGTAAACGAAATCGAAATTTGTAAATGTCGCTGCAAAAACCGACATGAGAGTTATTGCTTGCACAGATGTGCCAGATGTTTATGTAGCACAAGTAAATAATGTTGTGTTTGAAGAATCAATTGTACGAATATGCCTAGAACATTTTTGTTACACGAACAGCTGTGACAATATTTGTAATGCTTTTTATTGAAAGTAACAACTGCTCTAATTTAAGTATTGCAGATAATCCTAGATTTAACCACATTTTTATTCGAAAAATTGAAATGCAATATATTGAAATGCAATATATCTCGTTTGGTCGTTCTACGAACAAGCAGATATACAACTATAATCTACTTGGCAAATCCCTTCCGCGGGTCACTGCAGTCAAGGACCTTGGAGTGTGGCTCGATGACAAATTGTCTTTTGAGGCACATCTTAATTCTGTAATCGAGAGAGCTAGCAAAACGTTGGGCCTTATTATTCGCATGGCATCAGAGGTTCATGACCCATTATGCCTCAAAGCATTGTATTGCTGTTGGGTGCGCCCAATTTTGGAGTATGCCAGCGTTATCTGGTCTCCTTCAGGTGTTTGTGCGTTAGATAGGCTGGAGAGAGGCGATTCCTAAACGACCCCAGTATCTCTTTACCATCTTATCCTGCTAGGTGTCGT
>KI915054.1:1430519-1490456 GCA_000473445.2 Anopheles farauti
GCTTGGCCAGCCTGAGAGAGCGTCACAGTCTAGCCCGTCAGTTATTAATCGCCAATATCCTTCTTTCCAATATTGACTCCCCCGCTCTTCTGGCGGCTATCCCTTTCTACATCCCGTCCCGCCGTTTGCGACTCCGACCTTCTCTTGCAATCCGTTTGCGTCGCACGCGGTTCTCCCTCAGCGATCCTTGGATGCGCGCGTTATCGGATTTTAACTCCGTAGGTAATTTATTTGACTTTAACATCTCCTTTACATGTTTCCGTTCCCGTCTCCTATCTGTACTGCCCTAATGTATGTTCCGTTTCCTTTATATCCGTTTAATTTAAGTATTCCACTAGCCGTTAAGTACTTTGTTATATCCTGACGCCACTGTAAAGCCCTTGAGGCAAACAGTATTAACATTTGATAATAAATAAATAAATAAATATTTTTTTGGGAAACTTCATTGCGATTACACAATTACCCTTGTTTATTAAACTTTAACTTTTAACCGCTACATTATTTCACCCTTGCTCTTTTCTTATTTGTTATTATGCAAGGAAGTTTTTAATTATGAAACGTTAGTTTGCTGGCAAGTTATGCAAAATTGTATCCAAAATCCAATTCAACAAAGAGACAAAGGTATTTGGCGAGGTACGTTTGCATATTAGCGAACTCTTATGTTTGGATAAAAACTATACCCAGCCGACCAGAAGCGAATGCGGCTAGTCGTCTGGTACAAAGCTCTTGAGTGTTACATCAAAGAGTAGTGGAATTTTTAATTACGAGTTTTACTCGTTGCTTCCTTTACATGCGCTTTCTTTACATGCCGGTTCCTGTTCGGTGAATCCTTTCGTGGATTTTCACTACCACCCGGGGTAAGGTGCTGAAGAGAGCCTATCATCCGCTATATCATAAGCCAGTGCATGATTAGAATGACGTTGGCTGCACGATGGATGCCCATAAATGGTTTGCTAGTCTGGTGCGCCTCTTGAGACTGTGAAGCAGCCGGAGCACATTATGCTACATAGCGATCGTTCATTACTGTCTTTTAAATAAAGATGGAAGCACAAGATATGGCTCTCTAAGTAAAAGTCCTTGAAGCAATGATTCTGCCGCTGGGTGAAACGATATCATCACGGCACTGTAATGGAGCAAAAAGGTTTTAGCTGTGAAGGCTGTAATGTTGTAGTTGTGACAGAAAAAAAAACACTTTCAATCGAGATCCTTTTTTTCGTGCTATGCTTTGTGTGTGGTAAACACAAAAACTGAGCAATTAAAACTAGTGCGCTTCTACTCAATTTGGGTGGTGGTAAAAATGTGAAAAGGGAAAATATACAAAAAAAAAAAACACGTTCCAAAACGCATCTATGAACTTTGATACATAAAATGTTGTGCAATTAAAATGTTGGGAAAACATCCTTAAACATAGAAGACAGCTGTTATCCAAAGTATCTTTTTGCGTTGTCTGTTATGACTGACATAAAATAGGAACAAAAATAATGAAAAAATAATAGTATGAGAGAAAAAGATTGAAGAAGGAGATTTAATTATTTAACAATAAAATTTTGCAAATTTTGTATAAAAATGGCAATGAAAATGTTCATAAAATCGATGAAAAATGATTTTATGGCATGCAAAGAAAGCTTTCGAAATGTTCTTCGATGTATTCGTTTGCATTTCGTCCTGAACTGTACCGGTCTATGGTACGAGGGTATCAGCAATGGTTACACTCGTTGCGAGACGAGTTTATGGGTACCGAATTCATATGCTGTTTGCACAAATATGCTCCCTGAGACGCGTACTTGCCTGTCGTCCCCGGAGATACGCTTTCATTGGATGTACGTACGAGCTCGGGACGATAGACGGCGTGGCACATTCTGGTGGAGAATGCCTTGCTGCGACGATATATCACTGTTTGACCATGCAAATGAAGTCATTTGCAAAGTGTTTGAACATTTTTTTTCCAAACCCCAGTGCCCCATCTCTTGGCAGTATATATGGAAAAAGATGACGATGGTGCTAAAAGCTATGCCGGTGCGTTAGGAAAGGGCGATGAACTTGTTGCAAACGATTGCACAAGTGCCATTTCCCATAGCTGCGAACGAATACTAGATGAAGTGGTACGAATTGCTGTTGTGCTAAACGGCGAACACTTAGAAAGTCTAGTCTACGCAAATAAAGTTGAAAGTGGATCTTGAGATTGATTTTTAAACCGGGTTGTTACGATATGGTGACAAGAATTCTGAACGATAATCGAAACCGTTATCCGGCCATGTGCGTTGAGGCATGTATGAGCAGAGTGTGTTGATTGGGAAGGATGCATTCTGTATGTGACATGGTTTATGTTTGAAGGCATGCTATGTTTGTGCTGCTAAACTTTTGGGTGCATATGCGCTAGTTATAGTGTGACTAAAACACGACATTTCACACAAAATTTGTGTTAAAGTAAATTTGTATTGCTGTACTTGAAACGGTTTGGAAAATGATCGTACAAGGAAAGTAATTTAGCAGTTTTATAACTAAGCCAATAACCTCATTTATACGTTTGAATAGAATTCGAGATAAAATTATGTCTGTCGAATATGTAACTAAAAAGGTGTAATTAAACTGTTGATTATTTCATAAATTTTTATAATGCATTCAACAAATTATTCTATAAAATTTTAATTTTAAGAGAAATTACCAAACTATCTAAGGGAAAAAATTAAAAAGAAGCTGTTGTATGGCTTTTTTATGCGTCTCATACCGTTTCAATGTCAATATACAGCCCAGAACTCATTAACTAATCAGAAGACAACTCTTTTACGCTATAAGCATGACACCTTCTAGCTTTTAGGCGACTGAAAAATGCGACTACGGAACTCATGCAGAATTAGTTAATGTAAGCATTGTAAGACTTCTTGGCTGTCGTGTTAATTTTCATGCCAAGCATGCAGAATGCAGTTTCGCACACCTGCCCAAACTCATCTACCGTGACGCGTGTACTAATTGATTTTCCGATGTGTCTGACCCTTTCGAAGACGGTGTCATGAACATGACCGAGCTGTTCTACAGTTTCCTAATGCTTTTGTTTTCGGGTCGTGTTACACAGAACGTCGAAAGCTGGTGCACGTCTGCAGCCTTTTCCCACTATGCGTGTCGGTCACAAAAGTGGGCACATGATGGGTTACATTTTGACGATCACGAAGTAGATGTCTGCAGTCTGCTTCACTTGTGCTGGCATGCAGTTTTGTTTGGCCGTATGAAAAATACCAGTATTTATATTAGGGCTTCATTTGGTTGGGTGAAATTTACATAAAAAAATACCGTTTATATTAGCGCTGGTCTATTAGTAAAATTCTCTCGTTTGCAAAGGCAATAGCTTTACATTGTTTGCCATTTGCCTTTGTCCTAAACTCGGTGTAAGCTTTGTTTTTGGATTTCAGCATTAACGATTTGTTCCACTTCAGTGAGATACACGCACATGGAATAATACCACGATATAATATTTAACATATTTATTACACCCATGTTTTGTTTCATTCGGTAGAAATAACATTGGAAAGGATCGCGTTCCTTTTCTTTGCTATTGAAATAATCGCACGTCGTATCTAGCAAATCTAATAACATTTCGATCTTCTTTATTGATTTCTTTTGCAGGAAGACAACAATGAAGGATGCTTACTCTGCCGGGCATTGACCTTAAACAAAATGGTGCAGAGCTAGCAACTAGCAGCCGAAATACCAAATCCAAGCGCAATGTCATTACATCAAAAGAAAACAATCTCACCTCAGTACTTAACAGAGTAATCACACCAGCCAATACCGGTCAGGTATCGGTTGAAACAGCGTCTACCGCTCAGCACGTAGCGCGTCTGGCAAGTTCGTTTGGTGACTGGAGCGGAGACATGAACAGTGTCTCGATGATAGACGACGAGATGCAAGTGATCGATACGATCGATCAGAGCTACTGGAATGGAAAGTTTGTTCCACCTCCACCGAGGCCACCGTTTCTGGAGGAGTCGATCGCACCGGACGGATTGACAACCTGTGACTTGTGTTCGTGGGCCTGGCAGGACAAAGGAACGCTATCCCTGGACGGAGCGATAAGTATGCTGGAGTGAGATATTCCATTTTTATTAAATACCCTTAACAATGTTCGTGTTTTTGTTGTTGTTGTTGCAGAAGAAATTTTCTCATCATCCGACACGAAGGAATTTAATTGGACATTTGCGTTGATAGTGGTTTCGCTAACGTCAGCTGTTCTCGGTGCCATAATAATGATAGTATTTCTTAGATGTAAGCGGTAAGTTCGGGTGTTTCAAGCTTATCAAGACGGACTGGAAAGAAATAATTTGTTTTTTGTAACTAATAGAATTAGAACCAATCAGAACGGACTTCGTGCGTTGTGTTTCGACTCGAGCAGTACAAAAGACACGAGTGGGTTGAATTTCGACAACCAGACGTCTAAAAACTCAACGAACGGCTCGTGCAGCCCGCGTAGCACAAACTCGGGACTGTGGACATGGTTCAGTAGCCGCAAAAATCTGTCGACCCCGGATCAATTGGTGAATTCCCACACGCTGCCTGTGGAAAATCACTACACGCACATGGACGATAACAACTACAATCCAGTGCAGATCGATGAGGCATCGTACGCTGAAGTAGGGAACGAAATTGGACCCTCCGAAACTACCTCCTACAAATCGGGTTCCGTACATCATGTGAGTAAGTTTACTTTATGATCTTGTTTTGTTACCTCCGTTTGGTCTTGGTGGCAAACTATTGTTTGTCTAAGCGTTGAGCATGTTGTATCGTATGAGACAGTGAGCTGTGGGTGCTTGGGGCAATATCAGTTTAAAGACAGACGCTTTCTTTCAGGGTACAGACAACGACATTCTAATTATGAGCTGCCCACTGCCAGCAATACCGGCAGGATCGCATAGTGCCAGCGGTGGGGCGAGCGGATCCGGCAGTGCTTATTATTCCGGACTGCTCAACAACGGCAACATGGCCGGAGCCGAGGATGAAGACGAGCGTCCTTACGAGATTGTCGATCTGAAGGAGATGTCTTCGCCCCACAAAAACCCCAACGTCCAAAGCCACTTCCTGAATGAAACGAACAATCTGCTGACGATCGAAAAACATTCGGAAGCACTACCTGAAGGTACAATCAGCGCGTCGGATTATGTTTGATAGCAATAGCGCGTAAGTGTACAAAAGAAAAAGCATAATATTTGATACAAATGATAACAATAGTGAGGCTTGCGTAGTAGTCAGTGCATCAAAAAATCATGTGAGTTCGTTTTTCTATGAGCATTTAGGTTTACTTGTTATCACTTGGTACGAAGGACACATTTTTTTCAATAGTATTTATGGCAGTATTTCCTTGTAGGGAACGAAATGCAGCTCAAGCACGATTGATTCCACCTGGGTAGGAGAATGTACTATGCATTACATTTTATTCACATAGTTTTTCTTCAGAACATACTGCAACCATATGAAAACAAAAGTAATGGACCATTCCACCGATAACAGACAGTAGAACGTTCACAGTAGAAAAGGTAGCAGAAATGCAAATTCATACACTTGTCATTACTAGCTCATAGTTATTAATAGTGTATCTTGTGATGCTGCTCATTTTAAGCGCATAGTTTACATGTTATTACAGGATTCGTCATGATTTACAAACTGTCCACGTTTTATGTGTGTCCGTGTGCCTATTTGTAAGTGTGTGTGTGTGTTTCAAGTCCCCAGAAGTAGCCTTAGAAGAGACAAAAAACAACAACAAAAGATCGACCATTTGTACCAGGATCATGAGGAAAAGTAGTAACAAATAATATCAGAATGAAAAGAACCGTTTTGATAAACACCCCTCCCTCCCGATAAGTACCTTTACCATATAACGTTTAGATTTTGTACAAGACGTAGTTGTAAGTGTTAGTGTTAGCATTCACATTCATTCGAAATCAATAGAACATTTGTAACATGATGATAAAAGGACAAGTAGCAACAGAAACAGTTGCAGAAAATCATAAATAACTCGTACTGGTCAAATTAAAATAATATATTAGTAGAGGCACATGCTGGCAGGGAACAATGTAGAGCTTTCTCTGTGAAGTGCAGTTTCGCCATAATAGGGGGAAATTTTTTAAAACCTTTTAAACACCGGTAGCATGTAGAATGTTTTGAAACAAACTTTACAATGAAAATAAATAATTTAAAACCATGAAACATGCAAAATCCGCAATCGATGGTGCGTTGTAGTGTTTTTTAATCAGGGTTTACTGATAAATGTGCCAACAATCGTGGAGTAAACATTTAAAACACTTCGATTTAAATCTAATCTAATTTTAATCTAAGTGTTTTTTTGCACAACACAAGTCAAACAACAAAACTCAGGATATGGGAAGAATAAGATCAGCAATGACCAGATAGGTCATTAGCGGGCATGGACAACTTGTTGGTTGTTTTTATGGTTTCAATTAAACCGTTTTTGTCGTTGAATTTACATGCAGCTGGTAAATTTGTTGTGAATTATACGAAGACCTCTTCAATCAATTAGCCAATACTACTGTTGTGGTTTCAATAACCACATTTTTAAAACTTATTTATGAATAACTAAATTAAATTAGTTTAAAAACACTCTCAAATGATTCGACGCTATCAATCAAAATTGGAACAAGTTTCAACTATGTAAAATCATGCAACCAAGCGTTGGTTTCATTAGCCCGGAAGGTCGAAAAAGATAATGAAATATTTCAATGTCATTGAAATATGTCGAAGCGTTTTGAAAAATACCGAAGCGTTGCATAGCAAAATACAATTTGATAAATGTGAGACATTGAATATGATAAATGATTCTTATTTGAATTTTAGCCCAGTCCAATGATTCAAAAAGCAAATATGTTATAGCTATTTTCTAACCATGGTCACTAAGGCTTCTCCGCGTGCTCTAAGCGGTATGCGAGCGTAAGCAACGATGAGAGTATGCGATTGGTCAGTATTGATTTTTATGGTTGTTTATTAATAGTAAATCTTTATCATACAAAATGGGTAAAAATTATAGATCTTAAAAGCGCACCGTTAGTACGGATCGATGCATGTGTTATGCCGTTGATAACTCGTCTATGGCTCGTTACGGCTAAAACTCCGACCCAGGTCGTGATATTGTTGTTTTAGTAAGATATTTTTTATAAGTAAACTTTATTCTTTCCTTTACAAGCGGTTGTTTGCTGTAATGTGTTTTCTGTTCGTTTGTTCGTTTGTCTGTTAAGCTTTGTTTCACCGATACCTATTCTGAATAGCTCGGTTTGGCTCGCAACATCCCATGGTGGTCGGGTATGAGTATCCACATTTCTTCAGAGCAGCAACGACGTACAGCACAAACCAACCGAGCTCAGCTTTTACAAACAAACATACATTCGTTAAGATTTAACGTATCTAACGTAAAGAGATTTTTTTTTAATATTGGCTTTGAGACGTTTACAGTGTACGTGGTTTCTGTGCACTCTCGTCTGATGTGTCGATAGATGTATTTTCGAATCACTCAATCCATCTGATGCTGTTCTTCTCCGTCTGCGATTGTTTCGTTAACAAATTAAAGTAAAAGGGCACATTCGAGGGAAGACGCGACTGTTAAACACAACTATACACAACGTAAAGGAAAACATAATAAACAGAAGGTGAGTGCGCCGGCAATCGAGAAGGGCTAAGGACTGAATAAGACATATAAATTCTGCAAAAACACAACACGTACACATGGACGCATTCGCACGAAATCAGCAAAAGAAAAACAATTAAAGTAACCAAATGGCAGCGCGCAGTGTCCAGAGTTGGGCCCCATATTATCGGACCGGGTGGAGGCTGCAGGGCTGTGCGTTCCCAATTTTCTCAGTCATCGACCATTCTTCCAGCATCGAATCGAATGGAACAGGACACAGGACGTGCAGCGACCGTCCGGATCTTCCCTATGTGGCACTCTGGAGGCAAGGGACATAGCTACATTTAGGACGAAGTTTCGTTGATGGTTCGGGTGGTTTCCTGAACCAGGTAGACCTGCGATCCGGGCACGGTCGAGGTGGTGACGAACGTACGGTGCTTGGCGCGGACCAGACTCAGGTTGCTTTCGGCCACCTCGGCACGGTCTTCAGCGGCTTCGAGCTCTCGCTGGAAACGGCGCACCTTAGTGACGGACTGCTGTGAGCATTGTTCCTGTACGGAGGACGAGGAGGAGGTGTCAGTTATGCAGGTTGCAGGTTGGTTGAATTCACACGGGCTTACCTGTTCGACTAGCTGACGCTTGTAGGCAGCAATCTTCTGGTTGGCCTTCTCCAGGGCGTCCTGCAGGATCTGAATGTTCTTCTGATCCTCTTCGATCTGAATGTACACTTCCTTGACGGAGCGTTCCTTCTTGCGCAGAATCTTGATCGTTTCGGAGTGCTTTCGTCTTTCCTCGTCCAGTTCAACCTCGATGTCGCGCAGACGGGCCTCGAGCTTGTTGATGATGCGTCTGCTGCCGGCAACGGCGTTGACCTCGACTTCCTCCAGACGGATGGACAGTTGCTGTTGGTAAGTGCGCACAGTATTGAATGTAAAATTATAGTACCATCACAAGAAGTAGGGTCAATGTTTGGTTTACCTTAACTTCAACCTCCAGCGACTTCTTGATGGCTTCGATTTTAACAATTCTTTCCTGTTCTTCGTGCAGCAGCTCGACGGTGTGTTTGAGCTCAACCTGACATAAAACATGGACGCCCATTAGTGACAGTCGAGCGGCGGAACGATGCGCTCTCGAAGCATACCTGAATCTTCTGGTAACGCTCGTCGCTGACGCGGAGCTCACGGGTGACTTCTTCGTAGTCGGCGGCAAGGGTCGTCAGTTCGGTCTCGAGCTTAGCCTTCAGCGAGGCATAGTTGGCGTTAACCACGCTCAGCTCGTTGATACGGGTAGTGGCCTCCTCGAGGGAAACCTCCACCTGGCGCTTGGCACGCAGCGACGAGTCATAGTTGACCCGAATCTCCTCCAGCTCGCCGGTGAGCGACTGGATGCGGCGCTGGGCAATACCGTACTGGTCGACGGTGGACTGCAGCTGGCGCTGGATCTCCTCGTAGTGGGCCTGCATCTCGGTCAGCTGCAGCGACTGCTTCTTGATCGTCTTCTGCAGCTCGATGTTGGTGTGGTTGGCCACATCCAGGGACATCTCCAGCTCGGTGATCTGGATCTGCAGCTTCTTCTTGATGCGCTGTACCTCGCTCTTCAGCTTGGTCTCCGCCTCGACGACGCGAGCATTCAGCTGCTCGATTTCAATGCTGGTCTGCTTGCTGCGAAGCGAAACGTAGGAGAGGGGAAGGGAAAGAGAAGATAGTACATCGTACACAACAGGTGATCGTTTAATTGATGAAACCAAAGCCAATACGATGATTCATCTCGGTGCAGTGTGTATTCTGAACCCGTGCAATGTTGCACAGAAAATCGACGAGCTGAAACCGCTTGAAGTTAAAAATAACATGAAAACACAACAATGCTTTTCCTCATCCTACTGTTCATGTGATGATGTTACCCATTGTACGGATTTCCCGAGGATTGTTAGAGGCTGTGAGTCACGGTGATTATGTTTACAGGGACAAAACATCGGCACATTTGAGGAGGCATAGATTCTACCAACACAACTTTTTAAAACAAAAAAAAATACTAATACGAATACTAAATACTAATTAAGAATAATTAGATTCTTAATTCCATGTGCATAAATTAACTAACTTTTAGCTGTTTTAATTATTAAACTTGATCCATTTGGTATTGATAAACTCATCTTCAAGAATCCACAGCGCAGGATGTAGTATTGAAACACTTGAGAGAGTAAATGCCAAACAGATTTCAGTGACCATCATAACATGTTTGGCTCTGGCCCAAATCCTCCAAATGCTTCCAATAAGATTATTATTAGATACGGAAAGGATCTTCCCTCACAAACGGAGGAACGTGTAGAAGCTTGCTGTACCAGTCCTACTAATGTTCTATGCATGAGAGCGTAATAAGTAGATTTACTGATGAAGTGAGTAATTGAAAAAGAGATCTAGCTCTGTTACACGATTTTGACAAGTTAAACAGAACGCGCTCGTGCATCATGGCGGTGCAATAAGATCCCCTTTATGACTGACAAAGTTGTAAAGTTATGGTACAATATGAAAAATAAATGAATTCCCATCAAAGCGACAGCTAATACCGCTTACTTTTAATGATCAAATTGCTTGGTTTTGAGGTTACCGTGACACGAACGCAATGATGGGAAGAAATTTAATTATATAATAAATAAAACCCCCGGGTGACAGTCAAAACAGTAAGCAACGGGTGCGTTACATAGTTATCGGTCGTAGTACAAATAAATAAACCACCGCCACCGTCGTGTGCTTCAAACGGCACAAAAATATGGGACCGACAACCTACCCGAAAGCAGTTCAAGGTGAGGAGGAATCGAGTTTGGCATCGGTGGTCTCACAAATAACATTACGCTGCCCATGCCGAGACGAAAATATGCAAAAATAGTTGAAAAAAATATATAAATCTCCTGGTATGTACCGACTGCTGTAATGGTTCGGTGAGGTGGTGAGGCCGCGTGCGTTCGTTCAGATGGTGGCATCCTGTTCTGGTGGCCGCGAATGCCAACGGCTAGTGCCGGGGTTGCTCAAGGAACGGCAAAAGATATGTATATTTATCTCCGAAAGCATTGAACGGACTGTTCTGGTCGGTATTTTTAAGTATTTTTGTTTCACTCGTCTTCGCGAATCATCACGAATATGTCTTGTTCAAAGCCTTGCTGAACGTGGTTTGGCGAGCTTGATGAATGGTGGACATCGAGCGTTTGAGTCGGCTTCGAAAACTGTTGCAAAAAAGGCCGTCGATTGGTAAGATTTATAAGTGCTCGAGCAACGGATGACCCAGCTGGGAAGTGTGTACGTTAGCGGCGAAAGACGACCAAGCGCATTTATGTACTGGGAAAATTTTTGCATAACTGCGGATCTGTCACCCGAGAAAGCTGTGACACGCGCGGCTACCGACTACCGGCCCATTCTCAGCAGACGGATGCGCACCGTGCACTTGAAATGAGGTCAGCTCACGGACATTGGGATGGCGATGGACGATAAGAAAAAAACTGCGAAAGACATTCGCACAACTTTTTACCTTACATGGTGTTGAAAATTGTTCTTCTGGAGTTTGACGAGAAATGGCGTTCCACAACCGCGGTGTTTGAGCAGAGAAGTCGTTTTTTTTGTTTTGCAAAGGAAGTTTTACACGCAAGGGATAGAGAGCGAACAGGTGTGTGTGTGCGTGTGTGTGGGTAGGCGAAAGATTGTAGTTTTACACACAGTGCTACAGCCCTGAAGTATCATGAATTAAACTACGGCCACTAATAAAGCTCTTAAACTCACGATCACTGTAACAGTTATCACTAGCTTTCGGGAGAGGGGGCTTTGGTTGAGCGAGCGTTTCGTTACACCCACCGGAAGTATGCGTGAAGGTTATGAGCTAGATGATGAAGGTTTTGGATGATGGAAGTTCACCTGGTATCGTGCAAGAACTCTTGCGTCTTGACGGCGAAATTCTTGATCTCGCGGCGCACATTGTCGACCGAGGTGTGGACAGCCTTGTACTGGGTGGAGGCTTCCTCGGCCGCTTGGCTCACGTCGACGGTGCTGGTCGATCGCTTGACAATGTAGCGCACCTCACTGTTGGCACGGCTGCCCACCGCCTGGCGCGACACGGACGAGCTGAACCGACTGTTCACCTGGCTCTGCGTGCGCTCCTCCGATTCGCGCGTCCGGCGCGACTCGTTCAGCAGAATGTTCTTGATCTGGTCGGCCGATTTGCCCTTGATCGCTTTCTTCAGCTGCGGCGACAGCTCGTCGGAGCTCTTGAGATCACCGTAGAACTGGGTACGCTTCGTCAGTGCCATTCTGGTGCGCCGTGCGTCCGCTGTGTCCTGAGCGTTCCGTTCGGCTACTTTGCGCTGGTAACGTTCGATCACACTGTCCGCGGGTACGTGCTTCCTGAGCCTAGCTGCGTCGGCAGTCGCGGTCACACTGAGCACCGAGCGCTTTATATCGAATCGGTAGTCGGGTAGGTACCGTTCTGCCGTGTCAACCGCCACCTCCGATAGCCGGACGACCTCCCCGTTGCTGTACGGTCGGAAGTGGAAGTAACCCGTGTGATAGCGGTTCAGGCCTCGCTCCTCCGAGTACGGCAGGTACGGGCAGCGAGGATCGGGCAAGGGAGCCGGTTCGCTGCTCGCACTCTTCGTATCGAGATAGTCGATCATGGGCTGGTAGTAGTGCATCGCATGGCCGTAGTTGTTCTGGTAGATCTGAGTGGGGATGAGTCGCTCACGGCGTTCGCACCGGTTGTCCAACGCAAACAGTGGTGCCATCTTGATCGCGCCCGTTCAGGCTAACGCCGCAAGAAAAGGGCGAACGAGCACGGGACGGGACTAGGAAACGCGCACCAACACACACGCACACACACGAGCGCGCGCAAAAAAAGAGGTGGGGGGGGGGGGGGGGGGGGGGAGGGATCGACGAACCACAGCGGGTCGGAAGAGGGGCTGTAAAACCTAGCGCCCAATATGTCGATGGCCTTAAGCTCCCTACACAAGCAAGCGCACGCACACACACACACACACTTGCGCTCGCAGTTGCGTGTGTTCGAAAGAGTTCCCGACTTGTTTTCTTCTAAATCTTTCGCTTGTAATGAATACGTTCAACTCTTACACCTTCCTTCCCAACACACACGCTTGCTCGATCTATCCCTTGGTTTGTTGTTTTTTCTTCTTGTTTTTCTGAATCGTCTAGTAGCAGCAATCCGCTTAACGGTACGCACGGTGATTACATGTACTAAAACACCACGGGCAAAAGAGAAATGTCATAAGAAAACACGAGTGATGTGACGAAAGCACTACCAAACATCATTGAGACCTTTCCGAAATAGAACGAATGATTCGATATTTTTAGCGTATGATAAAGGACAATGCAATGCACTGATGGCAGAGATTAGACCAGCGTGCGAATTACGCACCGGGACATACGGGACGCCGCTTACTCAACGCTCATCGACGGCCGTCGTGAAGATAAAAAAAGCGTGCATAAAAGTGAATGTGACAGCGGTGATGCTCGTACGAGCAATTAGAATGAGTGTACAATTTTATAGCCAACACGTTTTCAGTATGTCTACATACTGGCTGTTTATTATCAAGTGCAAGGCACTCGTGACTAAGGCAAACAGCGTGCGAAATGAATGAAATTTTCCTTTCACTATAAAAAGACGAATGCTTTCGTGTTTGTAGCATGAACACATTCTATGGATGGATTTGCATGAAAATTATTTTGATTGCTGGATGCTTTTAAAATATGAAACCGAATCAACTATCAGTCTTAAATAATTAATAGATAGAATTTGATCCATTTTCATATCGATAATCACAAAATGCAACGGCATATTACTGTTTTTGATCCGTTTCCGTTCAATGCCGTTTTTTTTGTTCAAGTTTATTACTCCACCCTCCCTTTCGCATGATGTGAAACTTTCGATGACGTCAACTGTTACGAGTGTTAACGCCACCAGGTTAGCCCGGTTTGACGGTTGTAAAATTAGTTGAGATGTCAACCGAGTTTCACAATTTTACGGCTGCAATGAAATAAATCGAACGTGTGTCGACTACTGTCCCGATCACTCATCATTAACGATGTTGTCGGTTCGTATTTTACGATCTCTCGACATCAAACGAATTTCCGTAAATATGCTGCACGAATATTTGCCTCTCCTGCTACACATCTACGGCGAGGGGTGGGTTGAGGGGGTGACACTGGTTTTGGTGGTGTTTCATGCAACACTATTGGAGAGAAACTACCAGCGGGATCTAATTTAGAACTGAATGTTTTAATCGCCTGCTACAACGGATCACTGCGAGCTAATGGGAGGAAACGGCTGTCTTTCTTCTAAGGTCACTGTCCAATCACTAAACTGCTCTTCACCTTGGCTGTTCGACGACTAAATCTTAGGTCAGAAACAGCGCACTTATCGTGATCGCGAAAACAATCAATCGATCTCGCACGAAAGGGTTCATCCAAAAAAGAGGTAACGCCATTCGATTCAACCGGTTGAACAGCATCCTCGTTTTAGGACTTAGTGTTGGGCAAATAAACCGCGAGCAGATAAAAGCGCATTGTTCTTGCACAGTTAGACACCATTCGGGTGCATCGTGTAAGGACGCGTCGATATTCAAATGGGAGGGGGAAATGTGCACGGGTATGAGATATTTTCGCTCGGGACTCGTGCAAACTGCATTCCGCAGCGAACGGATAGGATTGGGCTGCGCGGGAGTAGGATCTTCAGTCGAATGACTTTCATTGCAGGCGGTCAACAAACTACAATTCAATCGTTCTAGCAAGAAGTGCATTAGACGATTTGATTTCGTCACACGGTTATTTTAAGGTCGTAGGAAAAAGTGGTACAAAATAATATAGTGCCAGATGCGTGAGCGAATAAATAAATAGTCATCAGATCGGGTGAAGGTTGTGTAATATTTATAGTAAACTTAATAGAAGACAAACAATTTTATAAAGTAAAACAACGCAATACCAACTCAGTACGCCATGGAATGAACACAATACGATGACGTTTGTGTTCACCCTGTTGATTATAGTGCTTAAGTATTGGATGATAGATTTTTTTGATCGCACCCAGGCAGGCGTAGCGGATTATATTGTAAATTTAGTGTTAACGAAGGATTTTAAAACTGTATGAATCTTCGTTCATTATTTAAAGCGAAATCAATCAACTAAATGAAGAACCTTTGAATAGATTGATGGAACGAGCTTCATATAGGCAGTAGATACTCCATTTCCATAGCGATGGAGGCGCCTGGTGGTTCTTTTGACAACTAAGCAGGCGTCTATTTCATATTGCCGGTGTACGCAATAATGGTACGATGTAGATGCGATCGTTTTTTTAAATTTCAATGCTTCTTCTACAGTCGCTTCTTAATGCAATTTAAGGGTTTTCCTATGTCATGTCAGAGCTACAGAGATACTTATTTATGTTTATGGAACAAAATAGCAGACAACCTGATGTCACTGAGGCCAAAGTTCCAGACAGCAATTTGAAACACCGTTTCATGGACAATTAAATATAGTAAAACCGTGGTAAAGCCAGTAAATTTATCCAAATATACTCGAAAAAAAGTTGTGTAATGCTGTTCCATGTTACTACGGGCTCGGTAATGTTTTCCTTGATTCTTTCGAAATAATTTCCAGCTATTGACTAAACAACGTAGATGAATCCATCGCGTGTTGGCATTGGTAGCTAATGTAAAGAGAAACCCAATTTAGACTTACCGGATAACTTCAATCTCCTCATCCTTCTCCAGCAGACGACGCTCCGTGTCGTGACGGAACTGGCCGTACTCAGCAGAAAGTGCTTGAGCACGCTTCTCCTCCGCTTTACGGCCCTGAAAATCAAAACCCAAGCATCAGCTTCGTGAGCAAGAAATTTCCTCAGTCGAAGAGAGCCTTAATGCACGCTGGGCGTAAACGAAACTTACGGCTTCGGCTTCCTTGTAGGCAGCGGTCAGTTCCTCACGCTCATTTTCCAGACGACGCAGTTCGACTTCATACTCGTGAAGACGGCGCGTCAGCTCGGTGACCGTGCTGCGGGACTCGTGCAGCTCGTTCTGCAGCTTGTTGTTGTCGCGTCCCAGCTGGTCCTTCTGTTCGCGAGTCTTGTCCAGCTCGTGCGACAGCCGCTGGAAATCGGCGGTCCTTTGGCGCAGGTCGCGCTGGGACGCATCGTACAGTGCGATCGTTTCCTCCAGACGGGTCTTGATTTCAATGTTGGTCTTCTCGAGGATTTCGATGCGCTTCGTGTACTCGCGGATACCGTTGTTCGCCTTCTCCAGGTCGATGATCAGGACCTCGATTTCGCTGGTCAGTCGGCTCTTCTCCTTCTCGAGCTTGCTCAGACGGGCCTGCAGCGATTCGATGTGCTCCTCCGACTCGGTGATGCGCACCGTGTACTTGCGGCGGATCTCTTCGACCTCCTCGGCACGAGCCATACACTCGGCCTCGTACTTCGACTTGAAGGTACCGGCCTCACCGTTGGCCTTGACCAGCTGACGCTCCAGGTCCAGGCGAGCCTCGGATTCCTCCTCCAGCTGCAGACGGATCGATTCGAGCTCCGTCTCGACCTGGTGCAGGCTGGACTCGAGCATCGAACGACGGCGGTCATCTTCCTCCAGACGGCGGCGCGCTTCCTCTAGCTGCGAGTTCAGCTGGGTCTTGGAGAACGAAACACTTTCGACGGTCAGCTTCAGATCCTGAACCGACTTGACCAGGTCGATGTTTTCCTGCGACAGACGGGTCTTGTGCGAGGTGATGTCCACGATCGTGCGGTTCAGTTCCTCGATGCGGATGTTCAGCTCCGTCACCTGGACCTCGAGCTTCTCGATCGTCTTGATGCTGATCTGCTTATCCTTGGAAACGCTCTCCACCTGCGACAGCAGCTCATAAATTTCCGCCTGCAGCTTCGATTTCTCCTTCTCGACTCTGCAAAATGAAATCGGAACGAACGTAAACTGCGTAAGCTCATTGGCATCCATTACGTGGCTCGCTTTCGTGCACACAGGCGCCAAAAAATGGCGATGCCCATTGGCTAAGGTGTGTGGGGAACAAAAAAAAACAAAAAAACAACAGGTGATCTAAATTGAAGTGGGAGACATCGTTTCACGTTTCGGCTCCGCATAGTGTGGAACGATAATTCCGCAAAGTCCGTGCGCTTACCGACATATTTGGCCGGTGGATTTGAGCAGCACAGGGCAGTTCTTAAAATAGCTCGCCAGTCCCCGAAAACCTGTCATGTCATCTTCCCGGGGTTTACGTTGCTCTCACGCCCCGTGAAGCGCGTGCTGGCGTTGTTGGGGCGCATCTTTCTGTTTACATACCAAACGGGCAAGATGATCGCGATGATGGCGATGATGGCGATGATTGTGCCGATTCACCAACAGCGGTATCGTCATCGTCCTCGCCGCAGTCGCGCGCGGCATCGGAATCATTTCACAAGCACTCGCAACGGTGATGTATCCCACGGTAGAAGTGAGTGAGAAAATCCATATGGAAAATGTGCTAGGCAGTTATGTGATCGCGCCCCGATCCCACTGACACTGGGTGCGTGACGTGCGCAAACAGTTACGAACCAATGCGAGCAAACGGTGGATGAGAAATGTTGAACAAAAAAAAAAAGAAAGAAATGACGGATCGTAGCTTAATCATCACCCACCCAACGGTCGATCCGATAGAGACTGAGTGGGTGTTAGGCAAATTGGAGGATTTTGGCTAAGATTGAGCGCTTCGCGCGAGACATGGAGCCAGCCCGAGTGCATCTCGGCTCGCGTGTTTATGCTATTTTGGTCTAAACGAAAACTTTGCTAGCTGTGGCTACCTCTGCTTCGATTTGGTCAGAGCTTCGATCTGTTCGTTGAAGTCGCTGACGATCTCCTGGTGCTTGCGCTTCAGGATGTGGGCAGTTTCCTCCGACTCCAGGTGCACATCCTCCAGCAGCTTACGCAGCTTGGTCAGCTCGGCATCACGCTTGCGGTTGATCTCCAGCTGGGAAGATTCGACGACGATAGAATTGAATTAGATGTGTGCGATCGTTTAACAAGGGGGGTTTTCTTTTAGCTAACGCTTCTTACCTGGCCCTCCGCACCACCCTCGGCTTCTTCGAGACGCTCGGAAAGCTGGATCACTTGCACCGAAAGATCAGCCTTCTCGCGTTCAATCTAATGGTGGAAGAAACGAAACAAGACGATGTTACCAAATCGACAGTTTAGACGGGTTGCGTTAAGCAATTAAATAAATCATTTAAGTATTGAATCTGTTAAATGGATATGAAGATTGGATAAGCTGGTTTAGTCATTCGAACCTATTCCAAAAAGGTGGTGAAGATTTTCATTATTTATAGTTCTGAGTTCGATGGGCTTTGATATTCTATTTATTTGGCAATCATGTAGGATTTAGTACATGAATATAAAAGGATATGATGCTTAGCTATAAAAAAATTTGATATTGGGATGTTTGTCTCCATTCATCTATAATATTCAGTTTGACACACATTTTGGAAAATATATCAAACTAAAGTAGAGCGTTGGGGGAACGATTTACCAAATCGTTCCAACTCACTCAATCATATAATGTACATCTACACATAATCCATACGGCGCCTTAACGTCCGAAACGTGTCAATCGCTTGGGAGTACGTGCGTTAGGAGAGATGTTTTGCAAAATTCGGTTGCACAAAATACCAACAGCAAAAAAAAAAAAACGAAACGCACAAAATTTCTACCAAACATTTTGAGGCAGCCGTGCTCGGCTTAGCAGCGTCCGATCCGAGTCAGGTAAGCTGAGCGCGAATGTTGGAAAGAGTTCTATTTTTAGTCGCCCACCATAGGTGTGCGGCAATATGTACCTTCGTACGAGAAATTTCAGCGCAGGAAGGCCATGTCCTACGCAATGGAGCAGCAACGCAACACGCATCTGCAGCTCTATCGGGGAAACGGTAGAGGAACAGGTATTTCAGTTGATGAAATGTGGAAAATAAAGGTTTTGTTACTATAACAAAATTGTGTTAGTTTGAAAGTGAAGCAATGCTACTCATTTTCCCGTGTGAAAAAATAGAAAGAAGTAAGTATTTGCTTTTCGTAGGTAAGCAAGTCTAAGTGGTCTGTACGTCTGTACCGCAGAAATAATTTCCGCGCCCGTCGGGCCTGATTCATGTGTCGCAAGCCACTGCTCTGGGTAGGGGTGGGCTGAATCCAAAGCATCATTCAGCTTGGCACACGCGCCGTCTCTAACTTGCTGCCCTCTGCGGAATGTGGCGGTGAAGAAGAAAATAAAATGCGAACGGTACTACCAGCTGCAATCGGCTGGCGTATGGCATAGTTGAATCGAGTCGAAACGTTTGATTCTAGTCGTTAAGCGGGAAGCTCGTGCCGACATATGACTATGGCAATGCACTTCTTCTTATCAACGCGCCATCATTTGCGGGCTAATGATCGAAGATTAGTGGATGATCTCCGGTATCGGGCGTGAGCGTGATCCAAGTTCAACTCGAGCCGAAAGGAGTGGAGTTTTAGTGCTTGTGAAAACTATTTTCGAAAGGCCAATATTCTCGTTCGCTGATTTCGTGCTCGGTACGCACACAAGCGACGACGCCAAGAGCGGATACAAACACACTCGTATGCACCTTCTGTGAAGTGATCTAAAACCACCTTCTCCGTAGAATCGCAGGAGCGGGAGGGCTATTTTTAGAGCTCGAGAGAAACGTCTCACGGTGCTGGTTACGCTACTACATTTTTCTGTGTCCGCCCAGAGGAAACTACCCAGCCTTTGCCGCGAAACCTTGTCCCGCTCTAAGGAACGAGGAACAATCATCGTTCGAAGGTGGGACGTTTCGTTGCTTGGCGATGATGTAATTGGTTTACCACCCGTGTGTGTGTGTGTGTGTGTGTGTCCCACCGACCGAACCGGACGGTGTACCGGACGGGCCGTACTCCTTCGCGCACAGGTCCACCAAGGTTAGTGGCACTGTGTTAGCGTGCGGGCGGGAGAAGGCACGGGGGCACGCATTGACACTTCAAATAACGTTTTCCGACGTGACAGAGCACCGGTGGTGGCCGATGGTTATAGGGGTATCTTACACCTACGACTGGGTGGCCAGCAGCGGCCACTGCCGGAAGTATGCGATTGACGTGTGAAAAGAGAGCAGGTCGTTAAAACGAGTGCATGTGATCGGTGTCCATCGATCGATCGGTAACGCTTATTTTTAAAGCAGATGACCCAAAAGAATTGTATCGTAGGTGGGAAACAGTTTTCAAAAATAAAAAAAAATATATTCTAAGGAATCAAACGTCTGACTTTGCTTACAACTATTGCTTAATGACTATGAGTAGTGTATATAACGTAACAAAAAAAAAACACATTTCTTACCCTTTGACGGAGGCCTCGTTCCGACTCCAAGTCTTCCTGCAGGAGACGGATTTTGTCCTGAAAGCAGACGAAATCGTTGAAATCTTGAACGTGCTTGATGCGCTTGCGATCGACAGAGCTGGCGCACAAGTCGGATGAACCCGTGGGATGAATCCCGCACAGCCACGAGTAAGCACTCCACTCAAATACACACACACACACACACACGTACGTCCGTTTGGAATGGAAAGTCTCTCACACCAGCATTAGGCACCGTTTCTCTATGCTAGGCTATCATCACACACAACCGCTTCGGCGGATGTTATCGCCGGGAGGCTGCAACGATGTTTGGTTCGTAACATGCACTTGGGCAAAAGATTTGTACCCGTATAACACACTGATGCACCAAACACCACTTATACCGCCGCCGGCAACCGATTCGAGCCAATTGTGTTGGTTAAGATGGTTGCTGGAGTATTCACATCGAATCAATGATTTCGTTAAAACAATTTTGTCACACTGGTCACTTTGCCGATTCTGGTTAGCAGTGCTAGCAGTAGCAACAGCAACGGCAGCAGCAGCAGGCTTATTGAAATAGCTTATAGCAAAGGCAATCTCGTTGCTTCTCGTCACCACTATGCACCAGGACACGAGATTGTTCTCGAAACACAGTTACTAGCCGTCAGTTACAGCACCATTTGGGGTGGGATTTTCTTGCTCTGGAGTGAGCGTTGGAAAGTGCGCGTGTCAGTGAGGAAAAAAGTGTCAGTGAGATGTGGCAGTGTGCAGCATGTGCAACGGTAGTTGTATAGCAGTGGTCAGCAAATGGCGTTAGGCAGATGCTCTAATTAGAAGCAAACTGTTCCAAACCGATCGTTACGTGTTTGTGTGTTATAGTATTGAACGTTGGCGTTTTAATATTGTGCAAAAATATATGAGTTCCTCGATGGAGCGAAATTCCATCGATCACGGTTGTAAGTGTGTGCCACAGTTTTGTGGCTCCGGTTGCGCTTCCGGTGGGGCGGACCACCCTCCACCCTCGGTTGTACTTCCTTCTGCGCGGGTTCATCCACTTCGAGCTTCCGGTTTTTTGGGTTCGCCCGTAAAACTCACCTCCAGTCGGGACAGAGCGCTCAGGTCAGCACTGTATTCGATGCTGACATCGGCGGTTCCACCACCGGTCGAGCGGTAGGTGTACTTGGACGTTTTAGTAGTGACGGCGGACGACGACATGTTTGCTTCGTCTTCTCTACGCTTACGGGCACCAATTGACACTAGGCTCGGGTAAAATTATGCGCCTGGAACACACGAATGTAACCGACGCAACGACGCACGGAAGGTTCACACTCGGTCGATCGTTTTTTCGAGCGAGAGAGAGAGAGAGAGAGAGAGAGAGAGATCGAGAGAAACAAAATAACTACGTGCAAAGATCCCCCACCGAGCAGAGTTAAACCAGGATCAATCCACCCTGAACACCGAATGAACCGACTGTCAGAAGCACACTAGGTGCCGTGGTTTTCATAAACGCCGGAGCAGGTTTGCTAATGTACTAAACCGGCCACCGGTTTTTCCCGAACCGTCCTCGGCTCACGCATCGCAACCAGGCGCCTGTGTCTGTGTGTGCGTTACGCTCCCTTTATCAGGGTGCTCTCGCCGCTTCAACCCATTTCGCATTTCCATCCGATCGACACGGATCGCACGGTGAAGCGTTTGCGCAGACGTCTACCCTCCTGGCTTGTGAACCTGTGCACGGACCAACTGATCTTCCCAAACGCTTCAGCGTGTGCGTGTGTGTTCTAGATCGGTCGCTCTCTCTCTCTCTCTCTCTCTCTCTCTCGCTGTATTATCCCACTATCGCTGTGGTGGTGAACCACATGGCTAAACCACAACCACCGGTTGGGGCTAGTTGGAAGGCAACTAGGCTGGCAGGGCGGCAACGCCGACGGCAGGAAATGGGAGACAGGGGATGGGAGTTCCATACGACTATCTCGGATACTACATCGCGATCATCGCTCACGGCGCACACCGCGGTCCGTGTTGCGCACGCATCAAACCGTTTCGTTCGCGTTAGTCAGGTGTGTTAAAATTAGCACGGACACGGATTGTTTTATTGTTTTATAAATACTCACGGTTTACTCATATTTTGTCCCTCCCGGCCGGTAGTCACTCCCGGCGGTGTCTAGCGATCGGTGCTGCGGGAGCCGTGATTATTCGCGCCGTTCACATTCATGCCCAGCACTAGCCGGATGGCGTCATTCGTTGGTAGGAATGTTCATCCCCGTTTCATCCTCCGTGAATCCTCCCCAAAAGGGAAGGCAGCGCTACCCAGGCTCGCCTCCGCCGTATCGTGACTTTCTATTGCCGTGACCGTCTCTTTCACTCATTCGCTAATAACGTGCATGGGTGTGTTGGTGCAACAGTCACTACGAAAATGTATTGACGGACGGTTGCAAATGGCGGAAGAGTGAACTCACCCACCAGAAGGCGGCCCGCTGTGGATAAACTGACCCGAACGAAACTTCGAACGAATCCCTCCAACGGTTTCCTAGCTCCGGGAGTCGGCCATGATATGTAGACGAAATGTGTCGCTTGATAATTATCTCACATTTGCCTCAGCCAACGATCGCGTGCGGAACTAGGAAAACGTAGCTTAGGAAAACGTGATGGGAACGTATGGAAGGGGAAGATCGCAGACTCGGCCAATGCGATGCGAGTGTATGTGTTGCCGTGTAGGTAAATGACAGCGACCGAGGGCCACCGTAAGTGGGACAACGATAATATTTGAGCCATTGATGAATTGAATCATGGGGCTGCTTTCGTGTTGATGTTTTCTAGCGCTTCTCAAGAGGTGCACGATCGCACTTGTTTATTGCTTCGCCTCTGCTTGGGACGCTTCACTTGTATGACTAATGAGGTGGTTTATTAAACGGGGTAAGAGTAACAAAATGTTGGGATGACGAATAGTTAGAGGAGAGGGTTTCTGTATTCTATTTTAGGTGAAGAACTGTTTTTCAAAAGTTATGACAACTTGTTTTTGAGTTAATTTTCATAGAAAGTATGTAAGTCAATTTATGATGCAGTACGTCTGTAAGACCATTGTTCCAATAGCATAGCAAATATTTGGTTGATAGTATCAACATATACTTTCTAGCGAATCAGTTATGCGCACCCCAACCAGGAGTGTGAAGCGTGAAATTTATGATGTGAAAATCGTACAAACACTCCAAAGAATCTGCCCATGCAGTAGTCTATTTTTGGCCTACGGTCGCCATATCCATACCCACCATAACAAACCATGCCAGTGGAATGTTGGTTGGGCTTATTAAAACGTCTTTTCGTATCATAGTAGGCAACGGACGAGCAATGTGCTAGGATATAGGCGACTTTTATTTTGCGTTGATCATATCAAAACAGTCGTATAAACTTACTATAGGTGATATTTTATTTTTATTGAAAAACAAAAACTACCCAAATAGACCAACTAGGTTTTAAGGTTTGCTTTAAGAACGTGTAGCCTACAAAAAAAAAAACATTGCTCGCTGCACTTTAGCTTCGTTCGTTATGCTTGTCATGATCATGAATGCCGCAGTCACGAGCCGGCACAAAATAGGGAAAATAAAAACAAAAATCCTATCAACCGCGCACGCTTTGTACATATTGCGCGACTGCATGACGGCAACCAGGATCATCATCAACATCATCATCATCACCACGCCAGCGTTCCGTCTTCAGACAACGGTCGAAATGTGCCGCATACGCGGTGTATAGCGTTCGGTTTTATATTTTTAGCTATTTTTCACTTTGTGATATTGGGCCGCGCAGACCGCACTGTTAGGTCGAGAAGCATTCGCACCGTGTCAGGCAAGGTAGAACCTTAGGTTGACACCGAACTTCTCACCGCTCACCGCCAGAAATGGGGGCAGCATCGGGAGCAGTGGGGTTTGTAAGGCAATTGAAGAATTTTCCAGCCTACTCGCACATTTTGCCAACGATCCGCCGCCGGCCACCGCCGTGGGTTTGGCTGTGAAGGTGGTACCTGTGCTAGGTTGGGATGACGAGGCGAGGCGAGGCGAGATGAGGAAAGAATGCGAACGCAACGAAAAATAGGGACAGAAACCACCGCGGTGGTTTGTAGTGGTGAGATCGACTGTTGGGGGCGACTGAGCAAAAGTGATCATTATAAATGTTAGCGCTTCTCCGTTGGCCAACCGACGTTACCGGACCGTTTGGATAAGCGCAGAAGACGATTCTTTCTTGGCCGTTGTGATGCCAGCTTCTGATTCTAAATATATTCTATAATTTTCCATACGATACGATTGCATAGCGCGTACGTGTGTGCAATGGTGGGATGTTTGCTTGTGAGGGTTTCGCTTAGGATGTTTTCTGGTGTGTATTAAGCAGCTCCATTGCGAAATTGGGCACAATTCACAGACGCACACCTTGCGTTGGATTGTTGAATGCTCAATCAATGAAGCGGTTTCGAAAAATGGTATTAAAAAGGCTTAAAATAGAGTACACATTTCCGTTCTCCATGCCAATTTCGGTGGATGTGAGAAATATACAAACAAGATGGTATTTTATAACGAATTTGGGGTACTGTTAGTACTGTACAAGGATTCGCATTACACTTTTAATGTTTCCGATACTATTTGTCGGTCGGAAAAACATTGAGGGCATTTTTTGTGAATTTTGTCTAGAATCATAACCGAGAAAGATTCAAATTCTTGATGCTGGATCAAATGCTGGAGCTAAAATGAAAGAAAGTGTGTGTAACAGAAAACTCAGTTCAGCTTGTTTTGCTGCATTATACTGAACTATCCATAAGGATATTAACTGACAAGAAATATGGTCAAATTTTACAGCCAAATAAATATGTTTCAAGACATGAAGCAAATTCCTGCAACAAAGCATTGAGAATGCAACAATACATAATAACTTCAAGCTAGAAAAAGGAAGCAAGCGGTACAAGTCGGTAGATTGAGCAAATCAAAACAAAAGAGATGTGCTCGAAAAAACAACCATACACCAAGCGCACAACCAACTGATCTTCACTGTCTTACATAATGAGAAATGATGGGCGTAAATAAATTAAGACACATGTTAGTTCCATGAGTCATCCGGCTCAATGGAAGTGGCCCATCCGAGTGAACGAGAGCCGAGACGATAAACGGAGAGCAAATCATGTGTCGGTTTTTTTTTTCTCGACCAAAGTTCTACTCACAATTTGTGAAGTTTGTTGCGTTCGATCATGTTGCTTCACGTCTCGGCCGCAGTAAGGGATCGCGACTATGCGCGAAATGCCATTGCTAATTTTAGGCCATGTGTGTGGGATGCTTCAAAGCTAGCCTCAAACGATGGCGTTCATTTCGGCCGCTCATATGCATTTGAGAGTGTAGAAATCCAATGCAGTGGCCGTAGCGAGGCTGCACGATCCAGCACGCCGAGAGGACTTAAAAAAAAGGGAACGACAGTTACGGTTCGGTTTTCAAACGGTTATACAAACTGTTTAACGTAATCGCATGGAAAGGAATGAGACTTTGCTATTTTTTAAACGCATCTTTAACTTAGCAGCTTTAATGAGTTTTGATAAATGTAAAACACCTGAAGCTTGGTTGCATGTTGAGTGGAAACGATCTCGCGAAATCTCTCAGAAACTAGTTTGTGATGCCGATGTGACTGCAGCATGAAATAAATGGGACTGGCGCGGGGCATACCTGCACGAGCACAGCCAGCTATAAATAGAACTTCCTCTTATGAAAACAAATACTAAATATGAGGAGTTGTTTTTGGCCGCCTGTTAGAGTTCATGGGTCAGTTTTGTTTGTTGTTTGGCTAGAGCTACCGCTTGCTCCCTATTACGCTAGCTTACGGTTATCGTTTTAGTAACATTTTGTTTTACTTCTCGATCTTCTTCAGGATAGGAGTTCCACGAGGAGAAAGAATGTGTTTGCAAGATATTTATGTTGGCGAAAGATTTAAATTTTTTTCACATGTTTTATTACCCGCACATAGAACATGCAAAATTTGGAGAAACAAATTTTGGAAATATTTCAAAAGTAGTTCGTATGCATTACGAAACAACACTGGTAATTAAAGCAAGCACTGGTTGATAGTAGTAAGCAGGTTGTATCTTGTACCACAGTATCCATGAAAGTCATCCATATCCATCGCCCAGATCATGATTCCGGCAAGATTACGATCGTTGACGTAGTTACATTTTTCCCGTATGCTGTCCCCATCATCGTACCCTATCCACTGATGATCGAAGAATCCGTACGGGATACGTTGCACTGGTTCCCAAACTCGCTGCCATCCCGTTCCCGGGAGGAAACGAGCGCAGATCTCGTGATACGCCATGTAACCGGGCTGGGCTGTGTATGGTCCCGCCAGTCCAGGACCATCGGACGGCGCCCGCAATCCGTTGAGGGCGACATTCGAGAGGGTAAAGGTTCGTCCGTACGCGGGAACTCCCAGCACCAGCTTCGATGCAGGTGCCCCTTGCCGTAGCCAGTAGTTGACGCTATGATCGACGTTAAGCATCCGTTGGAAATCGTTCTGATCGGACGGACCGGCAAACAGTGGTGCATTGTGGCCGGTAAAATTATTCCACGCACCGTTGTAATCGTATGCCATGAGATTGATGAAGTCCAGGTGCGGCACGATACCGGGTATGTCGTACGCAATGGACGCAATAGTTTCACTGGCAGCAAGCGCACCGGTTACCAGTAAACCGTGGGAACGGAGCTCTGCAGCCAGCTGCGATAACAGCAGCACGAAATTCACCTTATCGTTCGCCGTGTTACCTTCGTGCATTGCCGGAAACTCCCATCCGATATCGATGCCATCGAATCCGTGGGTTTGACAAAAGTCTCGTGCATTCCGTGCAAACGCCTCTCGCAGCGATGAACTTGCAGCGATTTGGGAAAATAGAACCGGATCAACAGTGGCACCGCCGACGGCGGCCAGTGTCCTAAGAGTAGGGTTTATGTTTCGCAGCTCGTTGAATCGGCGAATGTTTCCCCGACCACCTTCAGCGTCCAGATCGAGCCATGGGTCAAGGATAGTTATGGCTCCAGCATCATTCACACCGAAAAATGCATACAACAGATGCGTGCAAAGGAAGGGATCAATCTGCTCGACGTTGAACTGACCCCGTCCGGGACGGTACGTTGACCACGCGGAGTAGTAACATAGAACTGGTTCTGTAAGTATGAAAAGAGGTAAATCCGACATTGGTAAACACAAATGGAATCTTTAGTTGCGAGCTAGGCCGAACCCCTTCTTACTTCTAGTAGCAGCTAGGGTAAAGGCAGTAATCAGAGCGAAACAAATTAGAACAGCACGATTCATGTTGCTCACTGTACGATGGATCAATAGAGACTGATAAGTATCGGTCGGAGAATTATGTCTGGCATCGCCCATCGTGTGATAAGCTTTGTTCGATATTTGAAGATTGGATCGAAAATGTTCCCAGTGCAGCGTCGATTTTCAAGCGAAACTCAAAGTCCACATTGTGTTGGAAGTATTTAGGACAGACTCATGTATAGGATTAAGGTTTGGTTTGTTTGTAAAGTATCGATTTACAATTTAGATAAGCAAGCTATGACCCTCTATACACGGTGTGAATTGATATGAATTCAAATGCACGCTTTATAAACTGCGTAGCTGTGGAAATACAGTAAACGATATTAATCATTTGTGTATAATATTAAAAAAGTATTTTGCGGTTTTCTGTTTCTCATGAATTGACAATTGTCATGATCATTCGATAAAGTTTTTAACTTGTTGATCTCAATCAAAGGAAAGTTTAACATTAAATGAAACAGTTGTAAATTTCAAAAGTTTTTAAAATTAAGAAAAAAATAGAAATGCTTTGAAATACAACACAATGAAGGATTTGGACAAAAATTTGTTCAGTATGATGAAAGCTGGTTTTATTGGTTTTATATATACTTTTGAGTGCAATTAAGTGTTAGGTTCATCGAAATATTTCGATGTATTTTTAGTTGTAAACGGCTCAGAAGGAATAGAATGTTAGTATGTTTACACAGGAACAGCAACACGAACTGAAGAGAAATCTGGGAGGGTTACGAAATAAATAACATGGCGGGTCGTAAAGGTTAGTTTATCCAGTAAAATAGATTCATTGGTGATGGAGAGTAGATGGTAGAGATATATTTTCAGTAGCCGGCGAGACGTTGCCATACCAACACACTAGAAGTTCAACAACGGACATGACAGAAACAAACACATTCACAATCCAGATTTTTTCTTTACGCAATTTTGATGTTTCTCATAGAAAAATTTCAGCTCTGTCACCTGCAGTTGTGTAAATTACCTGAATCTAGTCTCGAAGAAACTCGTTTCTATAGATGATTAGTGTTGTAACTCTTTTTATATGGTTTATACACTCATTGAGTATTTTTTGGAGTGATTTGTGATAAGAAATTTAAAATGTAGCTGAATAGGTTTAATGTTTGTTAATGTTTTAGTACTAAGCTTTTTGTAAATTTAATTGTAAGAAGATCAATTTGGATTGTTAAGTTAAACAAATTAATTAAGTCTTTTGAATTATAAAAAACGCTTTTGCTTTTCTGGATTATAAAAATACGCAAATTTTAAAATATATTTCACATAGAAATTGTTACCACTTTTACTTGTATTTGTGTCTCTTTTTTGTACATGACAAGGTTTTGAAATTCAATTATGCTAAAAAATAACTATAATTTACCTATCCTATGATATTTACTCGCATGATGTATTTGTTAGATTTACCTTTAATATATATTCAATGAAATGCAAATAAACATATAAATATATATTAATATATATAAATGAAATGCAAATTATGGTTAATTTGAATTCTAGTATTGTATGAATAAAACACCCACCACTGTATTTACCACAGTTGAACAAAGTTTGAAATATTTCGCAGTGACTCTGAGAAATATTTCAAAATTTGTGTTTCTTTTCATAACGTTTATTCGTCTCGTGCGTCGGTTAGAACAACAGTGTTTTTTGTTGTTTTTGTTGTAGTGAAACTTATAAGAAATTCTAATTAAAAATATAGTTAACAAAATTAAAAGAGCAGCAGAAATGTTAGAGTAATTAGAAGCAATCCAACGAACTAGTCTCATCAATGCGTTCTACATGTAATAAAACGCTTATGTTATGACGCTTATGTTTTGTGTAGTCAAAAATATGATTAAATCAGAGTCGTAAAGTAAATAGAATACAAGAATTGCATTGTTTATATTAAAATAATTAAAAAAAAACATTCAGAGAACTTTTCAACTTAATAAAAGAAAGTTAAAACTACTAATTATTTGGAAGATAACATAGCACATTACTTATAAAAAGCGTTTGTGTTTTTTGTGCATTGTATTTTGTTAAAAAAAATCTGTTTAATTTCATAATCTACTCAAAATGTAAACGTTTTCCAAAATTTCTTTTCTTAAGATTTGTTGTTTTATTTCGATGGTACATGCATGTTTTATAAGCAACTGAATGAAATCAAATTAATTTTGCGATGTTTATAAAAACTCAATATATGCGATCCGGTATACTGAGCAACAGAATGCATTCTAGCTCGAAATCGTATGTGCAACGTGTCTTTCATCGTGCAGAACATCATGTAAGCAGACACGAAAGATTCGGTCAACGATCTTCAACAAAACGCTACGGCTACTGTGCGTGCATTGAGAGCGAGAGGATCAGTTTCAGTGGCAACTCGATCGCCGCGTGATATGCACGCACTCTCGGTTAGCTGTTAGTAATCTCGCGATTGTCCTTTAGCGGAAGTCATCGTGTATCTTGTGTGTACGGCTAAGCAAAAAGAGAACTTTAACGAGCCGCATGCTCATAAAAAGTGGTGATGGAGTTGTGAAGAATATGGCGTGTGAGAAGTGATAGACAAAGATGTTGAACTGGTTTTTATGGTTTATTGCTTTAAATACAAATGTGGATAGAAAAAACAACTTATGTATTAGTTGGAAATAACGTCAGTTGAAAATATTAGATTTAATGTTACATTAAAGCAGAAATTGGTTTGGTGACAAAACAGTTTCCGGAAACATATTCGGTGTCGTTTGCTCTGCAGCACAGTTTTATGCGATGATTTCTTTTATTCTCTACTACAGTTCGTGGTGAGTGATAAAAATAAATTCGCTGTCGCGAGCGCTCAAGCATAATGTACGGAATTCTCCGTCTGCTTTTCGATTTTCTAAGACTTCTCGGTGAAGGAATGTACAAAAGAACAAGTAGATAGAAGAAACGCTAGTGGTGAGAGCAGCAATTCGGTTGTGTGTACCACTCGTGCCGCTCGCCCGTCCGCCCAGTTCTGTGTGATTTAAAGATGCACAGACCACGGAGTTTTAGCAGTGCAACCCACGCTGAAAAACTACAAGAAGTTTAAAAAAAACCAACACTACCGAGCAAAAGTTGGGTTCTTCGAGTGAGCAGGAAGAAACCAGAATTAGATCATCATCGTTTTCCGTGTTTCGAGTGCCCATCCCGTGTCGATGCGTTCGTGCACGCACAATCGATCCCACAGGTGGGACCCAGCACGTCTGGTTTGAGTTTGAATCGAACCCATGCCTGCCACCGTGTCCGTAGAGTGAAAGTGTTGGTGAGGTGAAAAAAAACACAAGTTCACACTGTTCTCAATTCATTCCATTACAGAGGATTGTGCAAATCGATAAACAATTTTCACGACGCATGAAAAATGTAATCGCACGACTTGACACTGAGCGAAACTGTGATTGTTTGGGTGGTGGTTTGGTTTTGAGGTTAACTATTGTTTGTGTTGTACGATTCGCTGCGTAAGAAAACGCCAGCGAAACGTGGTGTATCTATTTTCGGCTACTAATTGCATGGGTAAACGGTGTAAATACTCGTCCGAACAAATAAACAAACCACCGATTTTACTTCAATGTAGGTCTGCTGCTATCGACAACATCATGATTGTCCTTGTTGTTTGATTATTTACTGTATTTCATCCTTGTTTAGCAGCATGACCGCATAGTACAACGCATATTACTGCGTGAAAGTATCGCGATTCTTATTATAAACCTGTTAGTATTTTTCTCCATATTTTTCACATTATTCATACGCATTTGTTCATACATTTTTCATACATATGCAATATTAATTGTATATAGTAGCATTTCTGAAGAAAACAGTTATCAAGTCATTGGGTTTCTTCCACACGTTGAACAGTGTAATTTTTACTAAATTCAGCTTAATAAAGCTAATCACAACTCCAGCACCATGTATTCAATTCGGATGCGTTTGAAACGTTCTAAAAATTAATTACTGTTTCCGATTATTGCGTTTTTTATTTGTGATGGACGTTTGCTGATTAAAAAAGTACCTAAATTATGCCACAACTAAGCTTAAATCCCATGGATCATGTTTTTCATAGAATAATTAAAAATTATAGAAACTAATTTATTTTAATTTAGAACATCATTATTGTATTTAAATACAAATATAATAGTTTCGCACACAGCTGTTATATTTGGAATCTATAATGTATTAAAATTTTGGAAAAAGGCTTTTCATGAGTGAAATGAAAATGAGAAAATGTTTACTGCCAGATTTATCCAACATTCTAGCGGTTTTATCGCTACAGGCTTCTCGACTAAAAAAACGACTTTCAAAATGAGGAAAAAAAACTTTCACTATCTTAAGCGGATTTTTTTTAAAGTTAAAATTATAAAACTAAAAATTGACCTTATCTCAGAAAACCCATTTTACACATGCAACACGCCCCGGACAGATTGCAGGCGGAAACGTTTTCAAGACTCCATTTCCCTAAGCCGGTGCTTTAGGATCTCATTTTAAATGGATAGGAAGGTCGATTTTCATGCACGATCTCAGTATAATTCCATCCCTGTCGACACAAGGATTAAGAACCGACTTTTGCCGGAGCTCTGACATGAGGGTTTTTCTTGACACATGAACGGATTAGGCGTGTGGACGAAAGTTTTCACCAGACAGGGGAACGGTGAACATCTGCCTCTATTTGCTTCCTACTGTGCTCCGTGTGCATGCGAGCTAGGATGGGAGAGTTATGGTGCAATGTGCAAATGAGTGTGGATGGAATCTGCTACCAGTCTAAATATTGAATGATGGAGCTTACACTTTTCGGCTTTGCAGTGGAAATCGAAAAGTGAAGTGGCTAGAAGTTTAAATGACTTAAGAAGTTTCGAAAAAATAAAGGAGGGAGAAATTGTAAGCAAAAAAAAAATTAGGTAGCACACGGAAGAGAAGAGCTCCGAATGGGCATTATGCTGTGCTGTTGCTTCACAGCGGACGTCAGTAAGCACAGAACAGCAGAACAAACACACGCGTAAATAAACAAACGGATTTTTTTTTTACACACACGCCAATACACCAGAACCCCTTTTCCGAGAGACAAGCGCTAACAGAGGTAAAATGTCATCAAGACAGACGACATTTGGTGGCGTGCAGCGTTGCACTTAAAACATGACCACTGAACGCACGCGGGCTGCTTTACACCGCGAGAAAATGTTCACGTTAGCCAAAATAATCGGTGGAAAATGTGGGTCAGTCGCTTTTACTAATATTACCAGCGCTTGCCCACCTTGTTGCGTGTGCAGTATGCGTCATTCGCCGTTCGTTTGGTGTGCCGGATGTCCCTCACTCACTCAATTTCCAACGCTTCCCAGCGCGGTTGAGAGTGTCGTCAAACAGGACTGGGTGGATGGGATGAAGGATGGACTGCCGCCCACACCCATCGTCGGGGGGAAGTTGCTTTTTGGCATGAGTGTGTTGTTGCTCGTTCAGACGATTGCGGAAGAATTGTGACCCAAATCTGACGGGAGGGAGTGAGTGATTCGATTGGCTCAGCGTTGCATCACAGCAGGCTGGTTGGTTGGATATTTGCTGTTCGTGGAAATTTAGCCAATCAAACTTTTTTCTATTCGTTCTATTCGAAATTCGTGTTACTGTTCAAAATTCGTGGAAATTCAAATGTTCAGTATGCAACTATAGTAAAATACACGGACAAGAATTTAAGAGCTCTTCTTAACCCATTTTCTTGTTAAAACTATAGCCAATGGTTCTGCTTACTCTTCCTGCTAAGCAAAATATTAATACAAATATGTAAAGAATTAAGTATTAACTAGGTTATAACTTGAACTGGAAGAACATTAATTAAAATAGATGTAAGACAAGAAAAGCATGTAAATGAGTAGGTTCTCATTAGAAATATTTCTATTATTTATCTATAGGAATACTTCTAACAATATAAGAAATGTATCACAACATTTTTGCTACTAAACTAGTGATAATTTTCCTAGGTAGTGGGCGAGAAAAATAGTTTTACATCCGCATGACAGAAGGCTGTTTATTAGAAGTGTTTTGGCTTGATTAGAACATCGACTATTGGTATGATGTTGCCAATATAGTATATTGTTATATAAAAACAGTTCCTAAACAATTGGTTTGCCTATACAGTATATTGTTTACAATCGAGCATATTGATTTAACTCAAACTAAGCAGAGTAATAGTTTTGTTCATAGGAACGAGTGATGTATAATCATATAATCGTTTGATGTACGTAATTTACGATAATTAACAGTCTACGAATAGAAAAAAGAGTGAAATTGCGGGTCCATTAAAATTTTACAATACATGAAAAGAGTACAGATTAGCAATATTGAAATTTTTATACATCTACACTACAATGCAACAGATCTTTAACTCTTAAACTAGAAACTAAATAAAGTATCGATTTTGAAACTCTGTTGATGCGATTGATAATGTTGTAATAGTTATGTCTGGTTTCCGACCAAGTCGAAATTATGCCTTTGGATGGTTTAGTTAATAAGAAATATCTCGAATTGTATTAACTCCATATGATTAGTCCAGATTTCAATTCATTTTAGTAGCTTTTGCTAAAATTTGATCTTGTCACTGATTTGAAGATATATTTTACATTTTAAATTTATTTTTTTAATTATTATTTTTACAATTAAATAGATACAAAATATTTCAAAAAATTGTGTATCACCCAATTTTATGATAGCACATAAAATTTTTAAGTGAAAATCAGTGTTTATGCGTGATGAAGCTAACGAACTAAGCATATAAGAAGAAAAAAAAAAACACCTGAAATAAAACAACAAACAGTTTGATTTTCGCTTCGAGCAATGTTTCGCTGGAATATGCGAGTTCGCAGTCCCAGTTTCCCGTTGCAGCCAAGGTTGGGATGAACTAGCCCGGTAGCTGGGAAGTCCAGTGTCACTGTGGTGTATTTATTTGTTTACATTCGGCAAAAATAGGACTACAAAGCTGAAACTATCAATAAAGCGCGGTGAAATGTTTTTGTAAACAAGCGACCATGCAACCACCAGTTTCAATCGCAGCAAACTGCGACGACGCATACTGACCCAATGAATCACGGGAGTAGAATAATGTGTTTTGCGTGAAAACGGTGGCACTGGAGATCCGATTTAGAATTGAATAACAGCAACATAACAAAAACATACACACAAACATATGCATGGAGAAAGATCAACTTCATCCACGTGGTACAGTTGCAGAGGATGCACTAATTCCGGAAGCATTCGTAACGATGTTTATGTTTCACGTTTGGGCCACTGCACACCATGGAAATATGACAGGCAGACGATGAGTGATTTATGAGAATCAGTAACGATTTGCCACGCCATGAAAATGAGTGTGTCATTTACCGCCCGCAGGAAACGGGCAGCAGGGATTCGTGTTTGATTTATTCACACTGCGGTAGCTGTTTTACTGCGTTTCTGCTGGCAGCGCACCATCAAAACTCGACTACCCCTTTTGGGACTTACGCTCGGTCATCCGTTCGGTTAATCGGCATGAGGTCCGCCCACTGTGGGCGGTATTGATGTTGGCCGGATTTTACAATGATTCCATCTGCCTGCCACCGAACGGAACGGATCGCACGTAAATACAATTTTCCGGTAGCTACCGATTATTGAGCGGATAGCAAAAATAAACCACGAGTTGGAACGGTGATGGTTAGTGCACGCAAGCTTTTTGCATCGAGTAACGCCTTGTATTGTATGCTATGGAAGCTGGATTTTTCGAGACCAGGAATCTGGTTCACACGAGTATAATGATTTATGGAACAAGAGATAGCAGACGGTGGTTGGTGAGGTGGGTGCATGTTACTCAACCGATCAATTATCGTATTAATTGTTTGAGTTATGATAAAGTCAATTAAGAAATTGATGAGCATTTATACTTGTTACTATCCGATATGAATTACTATCGCGTAAGCTTAGGTGCAGAACCATTTTGAAACAAGTGAAATGTATTTAAATCTTGTTATGAAAATAGCAGAGTTTGCTTTTTGAAGATTTTAAATGTTTCTATACTTTGTCGCCTTAAAACAATGTTTACTGAACTATGATACAATAATAAGATCTTGCAAAATGACCCGGAGATCTTTGCATGTCTTCTAATAGATTTTAAGTATTATTAGCACTTTGGATAGTCACTCCAAACGAATGAAGTCCGGTATCGGTACAACTATTTTGTCAACTTATCATGGATGGTCTCATTCCCGTTAGACGTTCTCAAAGATGTCTGAATCCAAAATTTTCCTGATGCAGTCCGTAACACAGCTATGCGACCACTCTGTTTTGTGAATAAAAAAGTGTTGAAGAGATAGCGTAAACCAATGTTCAATGCTTCAAAGAGGAAGCTCGTAGTAATATAAATATTTCTATGATTTTAGTATTTTAGAAACTACTGTTACTATTTTTTTTGCTATGGTCAAAATCGCTCCCTGTAACACAAGTATACGACCACCTAAACGTGCTAATACGACCTCGTTATAAACTGCGATTAAAATTGAAGTTATTTTAAAATTTTCTTCTTATCAATTTCCGCATCCCAAGAAGAATGTTGATTATCAGTTTCCCATGATCATTCTAGGTGATAATGCTCTCATTTGACATTGATGACATTATCTGCATAGTTCTTTATAATTTCTTAATGTTAATCAATATTATGAGGTAATATTTTTTTGAAAATGCATTTAATATTTAGTCTACTTTCAGGTTACTAAATAGATTTCAGGTTACAAAATAACAAAAATACATACGTGGTAATAATTTTGAAAAGCTAAACTGACAGTATTTGTGTAGATATCAGTGAACTTGCTTCAGAACGTACGGAACGGAATTTCATACGGAAGCTCGCTGTCTCGCTACATACGAAATTAATTTCGACACAATCTAAAACACAGCTACATCATTCTAACACACATCAGCAAACAGACCAATATGATTGTTCAATTAACAAGTCGATGCCTTCTCACACGTGATGGCAGAAATAGTTTTCCCGGCTGTCCTTGAAATATTCCTCACGCACCGTGCCTCGCCCTGTGGCGCGATGTGTACGCCCCAATGTACGGACGAAAGAAGAAGCCGTTTCGATACAAAGCGATTGAAAGAGTGGTAGCCCGGGATTGCCACCACTACCATCCACCACTCCGCCCTACACAGCATTCTTCGGGAAGCGCATCTGCAGCGGATTTTCCGACAACCGCCGGTGGCGTTGTCGTCGACTAATCTGACACTTTAATTGTTATTTATTTAACAGCCAGGATCGCTCCCCGCTTGTGGATCGACCGGTCCGCTGGCGCGTAGCAATTTCCGTCGCATGAAGCGAAGCATTTCGGCTTTGAAATTGAAGCTCTAAATATAAATTGCCTAAGGTGCCGGCTGCGTCTTCCGGTTGCCTGCTGCGTTGCGAGCAGGCGAGTTGGCCGCTGGGCGAAGGAATGCTGAAGAAAGCATTTGATAGAGCTGCTCCTGACGCGCTCCGACATATTTGTAGCCAAAAAAAGTAATACTGTGCTGTGATGTTCACGGCAATAATGTTGGTGTTTTTATGATCACTTTCAAACGTTCAACGGGATAAAGTGGCGCTGCATTGGAGTTTCACATTTCATGCAAACAAAGGTTGAATTGGCAGCGTGGAATAGGATACGCTGAAGGCTTTTTAATAGTATATTTTTCTTTTGTTAGTTTTAATTGGATATTACAGTGCATGTTTTCATTGGCATAATTTAGTTTACAATTCAATTTTCGATATTTGAAGTTTGAAAGTCGTGGAGTGAGATAACATTGTACAGTGGATATTATTGTTTGATATGTTTTGATACAGTTTTCATGATTATCTCATGATTTCAGATCAGATAAGAGTAAACATTACTAAATGAAGGGAACGAAGTTATTTTCCTTTGCCTTACTGTCCATATAGAAATGCTGCTCTTTTAAGGAAATTTTTAATTTTTTTTAAATTATTTTAATTAAAAAGTTCACTCTGCAGCTAGTTTGTAATTGGTCGCTCAGAAAGTATTTTGTGCATAGATTTATTTTATATTTCTCAGATAGTATGTCGATCAAAAGCAGTTATATTGGGGATCTACAAGATGGACGATGGCTTAGCAATTTTTACTTTCAAAATCGTTAAATATGATCAATTTCTAAACGAACTTATTTAGGCATAATATCCTGGATTTTAACAGCTTATTTCATTATCAAAATATTCTACCCGACACACGACACTTCCACTGGACGGACTAAACCAACTAAACAAAAGCCAAAAGTATGACTTAGTGCCATCGCATGACAATCATCTCCCACACATTCCTGCATGTGTGTATCGCTAATGTTCTCGTGCGTCTACGCCACGCCGTTGTCACTTCGCGTTGATGGCGTAAACTGCTCAACCGCTGACATGCGCATTTCGCGATGTTTTGTCACTTTCTAGTTCCCACGGATCGAGTAATTAAGATTGTCCTTACGAGCAGACGGCGGGTGGATGACCATTCGCCGGTTAGCGTTAGTGTTTGCGAACCACTTCACCGGGAGCGATTCTTTTACTTTGAATCGAATCTTAGCTACCCGTTGGCAGCGAATCGGCCGTCGCCGATAGAACCAAACCGTCCGAGTTCAACGCGTGATAAAAAAGAAACGCGTAACGAAACAGAAGAAGCGCGAAAGGTCGCGCAATTTTCACGAACGATTGCATTGAATTCATTGTAAGTAGATGCAATCGCACCGAGTGTCGACGAAGCAACGAAAAGTGCACGAAATCTGTCATCGATCTGTGCGTCGAAACGAAAAGTGCTAAGTAGGCGGTTTTTGCGAAACAAAAAACCGTACCTTACCCTACCGCGAGACGTGTAGAAAGGGTGATTAAATCAATCAAAGAGAGGGTACAGTGCGGTAGGTTTTCTAAATCGCGTCTTTCGCGACTGCAGTGCGCGCGGTGATGGCAATACTCTTGATACACTTGCGCCGCATTTTGCTTCTGGTCACGGTCGTCTACTTGGTGGGGGCGCTTGTGCGGAAACTGCTTTACGGTGGGACGGCCGCCGTACTGCGCTCATCGCGCTCCGTCGGTGGTTTCCTGTTTGCGAAGCGTCTCCACCTGCAGCCCTGGTTCTACATCTACACACTCTATCTGTACGTGCTGGTACAGAACGGAGCCGGCTGGAATCAGCTGAATTTGTTCGACAACTTCTTCCGATAAAGCGAACCCCGCGGCGCCACTCCAGGGATGCGGTGTGTGTTTTGCATATCGGAAAAGAATAGGTCGGATCGTACGTCGTACACGGCAAACACGGCGGTCGGGCTCGTGTCCCGTAAGGTGTAGTTTTCGTGCTGCTCGCTATTTAGCTGGTGGTGTTTAATCAAGAGCGTCAGGGAGCGAGAACAGAACAGAAGCTAAAAATAAACCTGCGCCAGCGATTTAGTTCACTCGACAAAAACTCGTGGTAGGCGGCGGTTGTCTGTGTGCATGGCAACGATCGTGTGCGTACACGGCGGCTACACGAAACAGTGCGGTTGTGCGTCGCGGCTGTGAAGCTGTGACTTTTCCACAAATACTCTGCCACGTATTAGTGAGCGGTAGGTTTAGAAAATAAGTGGAGTAAGTTTTCCCTATTCGCGCGATTCTCCGATTGTGTGCATTACGTTCCCGTGTGGTCGTATTTCGCGCTGGAAGATAGTCGTGTGAGTTTCCGCGTGTGTGTGTGTGTGTGTGTGTGTGTCTATTCGCATCGGGATGGGAAGCAATCGGTTGCAATCGGATAGGCCAATCGTAAAGTCTGCATGCTGCATGCTGCATGTCTTATCGTAAAGCAGTACGCGTCCGTGTGTGCGTGAGAGTGAATGGCCCTGTACATTCCCGGGCACAGCACATGGTGCCGAAAAAAGGTGTAAGGGTTTTCCCTGCGAAAAAGTACTTCGTGACTCCCGTGTGTTCGTCTGTCCAAGTGTGCGCTGGTGCGCGGTCGCGTTAGATAAGGTGCCATTACTCGGTGCCAATGATCGGCACGGTGAGCAAACGTTCTGGGAAAGATTGGGACCTGAAAGTGGTCCACTCCAAGCTGTGGTAAAAGTGTGGCGATCGCTTTGGATCAACTAGCAGTAGCAATACCAGCAGTGATGCAACAAGTGGGCGTGCTAGAATGTATTTAGTGAAGTGATCATTTCGCAACAGACATGTGCTAACGTCGATTTTAACTAAATATTCCAGCCGATAGTGAACGACCGAGTGATAGTTGTTGTGGCACAGTGATGCAAGATTGATGTTTTTAAGCAATAGCACAAAAAAGAGCCCGATCGAAAGACGCCAGGCTGGAAGTTGGAAGACGCCAGGCGAAACGTGTTGCAAGAATAATATGCCAGTGCCTTGGTTCAAAACATTCCCCACGGTAGATAATTGTACGAGAAAACATAAACGAAATTTGACCGGTTGAATATCGTCACGAAACGGGAGCAGCAACAGTTCAACAACGCAGCCGTCAAAATGTCGTACCGAAGTTATAACGTAAGTAGTGAAGTTTTAGAGTGAGTAGAAATCTCCACAACATACATAGTTATTTCCTCATCATTTTATACGTACAAACACGATGAGAAAGGATACAGACATACTGTATGGTGGTCGCGCTTTGTTTTCCTCATAAGAGTTTTGATGTTGCCAACCATTTGTTTCCTGATTCATCATTGTAACAAAATCAGAGAAATTCCTTTTCAATCCCTTTCAATTTATGAGTAACAGATTGGGTATCACCGGCGAATCACCGACTCTCCGAATCATCTCGCCCGAGCCGATCGTTCTATTTTCGACCCATTTCATGCAACATGCAACAGTTTCCATTCCGGGAACCAAATCATTGCAACGAACCAACCGGCTACCGTCGCTTATGAATCATCGGGGAGTGCCAACAGCGCACGAAAGCTGAAAGGAATTTATGACACTCTTACCGATGCGCCCCCTTTTTTCACACGTACGAACAAAGTCCAACACACACACACACACACACACAGAGCAGAAGGTCGGCGGCGATCGACGAGGCACGGCACGGTGGAGACGGTGCACAGTGGAAATCTGTGTTGTAAAAAATCTCGCAAGGATGCTTCTCCGCATCTCGAACCTGTTCGCCGGTCGGCTAGAATTTCCCCCACGATGGGCCGATTCGAAGCCGATGCTCGTAAAACGTGCTTCGGAGTGTGCTGATGGATGCAAAGCGTTCCGTTAGGTGCATTGTTTACATGTGGTTTATTTTTTGCTCCTCGTATCCACTTTCTGCGCCATTACTAAGTGGGCGTTTGCTTGGAGGAGAGTACATCAAACAGGGCTCGCGTAATCCTCGAGATACTAATGCAGCCGCTTACGACGTGGCCAAAGTGTGACTTTTTGCCGCCCTCTTGCTGCAGCTGTAGGCAGCTTCTGTCGACGGAGCGTACACAGCGTGCACATGGTCGATGGTAAAGTTCTTAATTGCATTCGCGAACGAAAACAGGTCATGCGCTGGGATGCAGACTAAATATAACCCGTAAGTCATTAGAGAATGTAGTTCCTCCATTTTTCGACCCATTAGTAGAGAAATATCCAGCACAAGAGAGTGAACTGTGTAAAGCGAAGGTTGTGCAAAACGTCTTTTCTAGTCTTCGTTATGTAGAAAACTTGAAAAGCTGTATGGAGTGGTTTTAAAAATTATCCACCAGCCGACCATGTAGGGCTTTTGAAGCTTGCTATAAGAAGAAAAAAGGATTCATAACAAAATATGTTTCATTTGAATTTGCACTATAAATTGTTGTATGTTTTATGATAATCTGCAGGGTTGGTGTCTAAGGAAAATCATATGAAATATTTTTTATTTAAGGATTAAGCATAGTTAAGATATAATAGTAGGTATTGCTAATTTTGTGCTTATATTCGAAACAAATGAGGTGGTAAAGCTTGTTGAAAAAGGCTTAAGAGGTGTAATAAAAGCTCAATTCAACGTAAATATTTCTTTTCTACGCTGGAAAATGGAAAAAATTACCATGCACAAACTTTTTGGTAGCCTGCTGTAGTAACGTGATTATAATTATGAATATTAATTTTGATTATCAAAACAAGTAAATATGTTAGATTTACATGTTAGATCATGTGCAGTTGTAGATATTCATGTAAGGTTTATCGATTATGTATGTAGTAACATTAAAATAACACTTAAAAGTTAGATTTAGTAACGCATAAATGCCACTATAGAATCGGTTTTAAGTAGATTACTTCTTATGATCAAAGCAACATGATTAACTAGCATACAAAAATAATTGATCATGCCAATTTGAAGTGCAGAATACGCTCGTAATAAAAGCTTAACACTATTAAAAGTCATGTCAAAGAAGTTTAGCTTAGTTTTTTGCTTATTTGTCACGGTGTATAAACCGTGTTACAGGTATTCGGCAAAGTTTTCTGTATAATATTATGTGTTGTAAAGGTAATCATACACCAACGAAATATATGATGAGTGATTGAACAGACAAATTTCAATAAATAAGACAATTATATACTTTAGAAATAAAATACGACATATTTTAAAAAATACTGTTTCGCATTGATTATGACTCATTTCAAGTAAATATTGGTTGTGGAATAATTATAAGAGGGACCCAGTGGTATAGTGATAGCGATCTTTAACACGACAGGTTCGGCAACATTGTTTTGAATCGACTGCATCTCTCTAATAAGAAATGGTTAAACTAAATTTACTAAACCTGTAACGGAAATCGAGAAAAACATCAAGACACACAGAACTTGATCTCTATACGTAATGTAAGATATGATTTAAAGTGTCTATTGCAGCAAGGAAGTACATTCATATCGTTCAAGTTGGAAAAATTACATTGAATTGGTTTTAATACAACGTTTTCTAACAAAACAAACAAAAGAAGCAAGCGGCTAAATATAAATCAAAGTTATTTACATCACGAAGCATGTAGTAAGATTTTTGAGCAACATGGTTATAGTTACGATAGAAACTGGCTAGCATATTTCATATATCTTCATATTTAATGTAAGATAGAAAAATGCATTACAATTTATGCATATAAATATTTCTATAATGTTCTTAAGGATACTGTTGCCACAAACAAACAATAGTGCAATAGCAGCAAAACGAACCATACCCCACAGACAAAACATTTTGTGCCTACAGATATTGATAAATGTCCGATTCCGACTATATTTCAGTATCCGTGGTCATCGTCAAGTTACAGTTCAAGCTCCTCATCGTATCCTACGTCGTCTAGTCTGCCAAGCTCCTATCGGAGCTCAAGAGTATGTATTGATGTTGCATATGTTCTCCTGTGGTTTCCTGTCCTAAACGAGTGATCCGAGTGTTTTGATGTTCAACAAATGTCTTCCCCTATAAACTGATTGATCTTAAATTTTAACAATGACCGTGTAATTGGTTTTCTCCCCGAACGTGTGTTTGTCGCTTTCTATCCCTTCCCAAACCGGTGAAAGTGCTGGTCCGTCGTGCCATACTCCCCATTGGTTGTGGTGTGACTTTCAATGCGTTTCAATGGAGCACGAATGTGTCAATACATCGCTTCATGATCCTCGTTTTATATTTTATGTCGTTTGTTTGATTGTGTTTGTTTTGTTTATCTTTCCGTGTAAGTGTGCATAAGATGGCGATCGACTGTCGTCACCGATAACACCGACGTGTGGCTTGCAACATACGCGGCTGGGTGCGAGCTGATTGACAGGTTGGCTTGTCTGTGATATTTACGTCGTTGCGTTTCCGTGCTATTTCGGTAGAATCACGCGCGGCTAGTTGCAAATAGAGGCATGCTGGCGAAGTGTAACGGGACGTCCTGTTTGCTGAAGTCTAAAATTGATGCCAACTGTTGGTAGACTAGGTGACGATTGGTTAACACCAGCAAAGTATTTTTTGCTGTGTTCCTTCTGAAAATGCCCGCAAAGATCGCTTCTTGTTCACTTGGCTCTTGTTAGGCAAAAATAGTAAACGTAAAATAAACGGAAATAAGTATGCAATTGGCGCCAACGCTCGTGGATTCCTTTTTGTATGCTAAGTCGAGGCATGCTTGCGTCTGCATAGTTGACAAATCCAAGATTGATGGGCGAGTTCTTATGCGCCACTAGCGAAGCGTGAAACGTTTCGCTGCGTTTGCAATGGCGCTTGTAAGAAGACCCATAAATCAATGCAAATAATATCACGGATGCTGGTAGCGGAAATGGGAAAAAAATGTTTCAGTGACAGGAATAAATTACTTGAGAATAATTTCAGTCGCGCCTCAGATAAGTAATGATATTAAGAGCACTGAGTGTTTCGTGAATTACATCGAGGCAATAATCGTGTGATTGTCATTAATTAAATGTATCTACTTGTTCTGTTGTTAGCTTAAACAACGTTATACGTTTGCTAATACGTTCCTGTTTTCATGTTTTCGTTTGCAGTTCTCGACCGAACCTTCAACGACGTCCAGGTTCAGTACGTTGAATTCTTCGAGCAGCTATCGTCCATCGTTTTCCTCCGGGAGCTATCGCTCCCCGCGCACAGCGACAACCGCTACAGCACCGAGCTCGACCGTTTCCTCCTTCATCAGTCGGTACTCCAATTTGGCAGCCGACAAGGAAAAGGAAAGGGAGCGAGACAAGGCAAAGGAGGAAGAACGGCGAAAGGAGCGTGAGCTGCGTGAAAGGGAACGCGAAAAGGAGCGCGATCGCGAGAAAGAACGCTTGATAGAAACGTCCAAGAAGCTAGAGGCAGAGTTGAAAGAAAGTAAGCCCGCACCGCTGAAGAAGTCGTCCTTGATAGCGGCAAAGTATGGTTCCACCAAAGACGTTTCGACCGGTGACGATGCATCGACGAAGAGCGGTGCGAGTGGCAAAGCACAAACCGGTAAAGAAAGCGGCGGGTTGAAACCGAAAAAGGATACCGCACCTCCCGTAACGTTTACCACACGCTATGGACGTGCAGGGGTCACACGGGAGCAGTCCCGTGAACCGAGTCCTGCGACGAGGACGAATTCCTCCACATCAATCACGCAACGCTCGAGACAACGCGATCCCAGTCCAGTCGCTACTACAGTCACGGAAAAGGCACGATCGCGCGATCCGAGCCCTGCCGTGGAACCGAAGCGTACCGGAGGATACGCGTTAGCCATAGCCAGTAAGCTATCCGGGTCGAAGGTGCCACAACAGAGCGCCACGAATGAGTATCGAAGACAGTCGAGTGGAACGAGATTTGCCCAAAATCGGGCGAGATCTCGCGATCCGAGTCCCACCGTACGCACACGAACTTCTCGTGAACCGAGCCCTATGGAACAAAGGCGTCTGCAGTTGGCCAATAAAATGATCGCAACGGCAGCACGGTCTCGCGATCCAAGCCCGGCCCCAGTGGTTCAGCAGATAAAGCAACCGAACAAACAGGCCAATGCTGGTGACCAAAAGCAGCGGTTTACGAGTTCGATCTCGATCACAACCGGGGCCGGTGCACGCTCGCGTGATCCTAGTCCAGCCGAATCCAGGAAGATTCCGTCGTTCGGGAATGCAAGTAAACTACGCTCCCGCGATCCTAGTCCGACGGATTCCAAACGCCAAACGGCTGCTGGAGGACGATTGTCACGAGCAGGTAACCAGGAAACCGGGCTTATAAAACCATCCACACTGGGTAACGCGAGAAAAGCACGTGATCCCAGCCCTGCGATAGCAGCGAAGGTGCGAAGTCGCGATCCTAGCCCTGCAACAGTACCGCGGCGAGCTTCCCGTGAACCGAGTCCCGCGGAGTCTGTGAGGGAAAAGTATGGACTAGGAGGAACACCCGCGTATCGCCCGTACGGCCGTACGAACAGTGGACTTGGAGGAAGCCTTCGGTTTGGTGCGGGCCCGGCAAGCCCCGTACCGAAGAGTCCGATTGCAGATCTCGCTCTATCGTACATGACATCCAGTGAGGCGATAGCAGCTCGAACAAGTCGACCATCCTCAAGACTCCGACTCAATTCACAATCCCGTGAGCCATCTCAATGCTCTTCACCACTAACAGCGAGCCAGATATTTTCACCCGAGCCGCGAATGGCATCGAAAGACGATCAGAAGCGTGAAGGGACCAGTTCGTCGGAAACTACCACCACAACGAGCTCCTCGTCGGAAGAGTCGTCCGAGGAAACGGAAAGCAGTGTCGAGCCGGAACCGAAGATTTTCATCGAAGTAACGCTGGTTACGCGTGGAACATCTCCAACACCCCCGGGCGCTACGCCCCTCATAAGGGCTCGCCGTGCAGAGATGTGTAAAACAATCGAAAAAACCATCCAGAAGCAGCTGCTGCCTGTTGAAACGGCGGACAAGCAGATTCAGTCCGATCGAATGGACGATTCAACGAAGTACTTACGGTACGGACAACCTTCCACACGCAGCTGGTCACCGTTCATTGATCAAAGGTACGGCTCGTCGTCCCCGACGGTCGGGTACACGCGATACTCAAGCGCTTCGTCGCGTTACAGTCGCGATAGTCCCAGCTTGAGCCGCGAAACAAGTGTTAGCTCATCGAAAAGTGATGCACCGGAGAAGCGAGAACTTTCGACACTAGCGGCGCGAGTGAAGGAGCTTAGCTTGTCGAAATCCAACAGCACCAAATCAACGGCAAGCCGCACGTCAACGGCAAGCAGTGCCAGTGGTAAACAGAAGACACCGCCGAAGCAGAAATCTCCGGAAAAACCACCTCCAGCCCCAGCAAAGGACAGTCCGTCGCCGGTACGATCCGTCGCGAACAAGGACTTCCGTAAGTCGGCCTTGAATATGGGACCAGCGCCGGAACGGCCGCGCAAGTCTTCCACATCGTCGAATAAATCGTCTAGCTCATCGGCATCCACGGCAACGCCGGTTGCAGAAGCCAACGGTTCCTCTAGTCGCATTCCACAGGTACGGCAGCCGAATGGTGGAGTGAAGGTGGTGAAACGCTCGGATCGATCAGCCTCTACCAGCTCAGAGGACACGAGCAGCACCGGTGGTTCCTCCGGCACCGACACCGATCGTGAGCAATCGATAACACGGATGGATGCGAACGATCTGGATGATGCTAGTGGCGCAACCGATGCATCGAACGCTAACAACGAGTTGCTGATGCGTGCAATTCAGTTGGCGACCAATTTCGTTAATAATCAAAATCGCAATGCGACCAGTTGGTATGACAACGCCAGCACAACAAGCATGTCGGAAAGTTTACCCGCGGATGCAAGTGGGAAATCGGGCTGGGAGGCGGGAACCCACTACATGGAGAGCATCAAGGATGATTCCAGTAATGAGGAGGATGACGATGACGAAGGGGACGATAACCGAACGGAAGCTCAAGATGGTGAGCAAGCAGAGCGCCAATCAAACTCCGAGTACCAGCAGGCGAGCTGGTGGAGGCGCTCGGGTAATTTCGAGCAAACGGCAACCGTGCAGGAGTCGGTACCGAGCGCCCGCAGCTTCACCTATCGCATTCGGCGGGTCGAGTCGGGTGAGAAGCCATGGTGGTTGTCGGATGAAGGCAACAAACCCGTACCGGAGCTGCAACCGGACTCGCCGGAGCGAACGAACGCGACCCAGGATGGAGCGCATGCGGATGGTGCCACCGATGATGGTCGTACTACGGCGACAAGCATTTTCGAAAGTCAAACACTCAGTCCGTTCCGCCCGATCAGGGTAACGCGGATAGAGTCCGGCGAACGGGCGTGGTGGATGAAGAGCACCGAAAACGTGGCTGCAAAAACGACAGCGTCCTCTGGAGAAGCTAGCAAGCAACCAAGCAAGGAGCAAACTCCGGACTCGGTCGGTGCTGGTAAAAAGTGTCCTGGCTATACGGTGTTTAAACTCGAAGCGGAAGATGAAGCGTGGTGGGAGCAGGCCATGGCTGATCTGTCAGGCAAGGAACAGTCTTCGGAAAGCACCCCAACCAGTACGTCGGGCAGTCGGGAGCCTTCGAAGGAACCAACGCCAGAGCCGCGCAGTCAAGGCATCACGCTTACGCGTGTTACATCGGGTGAGAAAGCCTGGTGGTTGTACAGTTCCGACAAAGTAAACGAACTGACCGAAACGACTCCGTCTGGGGAGGCTCCCGAGAGCAACGAGTCAGTGCGTGAGTGCAGTCCGGTGAAAGCAAAACCGTTCAAGATAACGCGCATCGAGTCGGGTGAGCAGCCCTGGTGGATGCTGGAGACATCCGATGGGCCTGTATCGCGTTCGGGATCGAAATCGAACATAGTGAGTCGCTCCAACAGCTTCAATTCGAGATCGAGCGGTAAGCAGACTAGCCCCACGAAGTATCGCATAACACGCATCGAATCAGGCGAGAAGGCCTGGTGGATGGCTGGTGGTGACAGTCCAGAGGAGGGCGCCGGAAGTCCACGAAAGCTGTCATCGTTCGTGGAGCAGCACGGCGAGGAGGAGGCGGATCTGCAGACAGCCGATATCGAAGCGCAGGTGGAGGAGGAGCTACAGAGCATCACGAACTTTGTAGCCGGTTTGCCCAAATTCCCAACGGGTGATTACACTATCGAGCCGATCATCAGCCAAACGCCACCCCTGGGTGATCGTGCCAGTCCGGAAGGTGTGGAAGATAACTGTCCGGCTGGCGGTCGGACGTCACCGTATGATAACATTCCCTCGACAATGCCGAGCGTCCCTGTTGAAACGAGCGTCCAGTCGATACCAATCGTTTCGGTGGAGAATAGTGCAGGGGTTGGTGGTTCGGTCGTCGGTAATTATGCTACGCGGAAGGAGACGCAGTCGCCGGTGTTCATTTCACGGCACACGAACATCGACGATTTGCTGGGTGGTTCTTGCCACCCGCTAAGCCCCATGATGGACAGGATGTTTATTATGGACGACCTGCAAGAGATTACACCGAAGGATGTGCGAGTGCATGATAGCACACCGCAGTTCATCGACTACGGAGGAAACAGGTAAGATCAAGGAAGCTTTAATATTTGTTGTATTTTTGGTGAAAGACGCTTTGGGGCACATCGGTTTCGCTGTTTTGTATTCCCATATTTAATTGGATTGGTCAAAAGACATTTCTTTACTAAAGTAGGGATTTGATTATAGTTTTGAATATTTCCGAAAAAAATCATTTCACGATGCGTTCATCGACAAAAAAATCATCGAGCAAATACACCACGGTTAGGTTTGTGTCTTGGCTAACTTTACTCTAACTGTTCTCTCTCTTTGTTTCGTTCTCTTCTCAGGCAACAAACGAGCTCGGTGAGTAAACAAAGATCGCTCTCGATCTCCTCTACTCACACACCAACACACAGAACGATCGCATGGTGATCATATGTTTCACCGTGGCCGGTAAGTGCATGAAAACACGTGTTGAGTTTTGAATTTTCTCCGACCAACGTCGGAGATGGGAGAGCGTGATCTTCGCTTTCGGGTGGAAAAGTCGCTGAGAAAACGAATATGAACACGGCTTCGGCTATTGCGAACGACTCTCGTGTAGCGTTTATTTATGAGGGATCATATTCATCGGAGTTGTTTCATTTGTCTATCAAAATGTTTTTCGTAAGTAAGTTTATGCAGAAAAAAATAGAAACATGGTTTCAATATTTTTATAAAAAATCAACGTTAAAGTTGTTTGCATATCGATTGAATCGATTGAAAACCGTCGTCAATTTCATCTGCATTTATTGATATGAGCTAATTTTTTAATTAAGGTATTTTCTGATTTGTGAAGATATGACTCACCAGTGCCCGGTTGTACGTACTATTTTAACGATGCGTGATAGACGTGGGTGTGTCTATATTTTCCACCATCCGTTGGACGAACCGTCCGTATTACCACCTGTGAAAATTTCACGCGCTCTCCGCTAGCGGCCAAAGTTATATTTTCCGACCGTTACGCTGTTTGGCAACGATTTAAATAGCTTCTGAGGCATTTCACATTTAATGTGGAACGATGTACATGCGGTGTTGGCAATTTGCAAAGACAATTTTTCAAAGAAGAGTTACTATTTTAGTTTCGTATGGAAATGTTTATACGTATTATGCACATTATGCAATTTGGAAATATCTTAGATATGTGTGAAATTTCAACTATATAAGTAAATTTCAGAAAAACTATGATCATTTATTTGTTGTGTTTAAGTTGTAAGTTGTTGGTTACCAAATAAATGCTTAATATTATTTTACTATAAATCGCACGAAAGTTGCTCTAAAATGGACACCCAGGTCATTGGCCTACCGTTAGTGTGACCTAAAAGAGCACCTCTAGGAGGTGAAAGATGCAAAACGGCATGTGGGCTGCCGGAATTATGATCCATGCTTGAACTGTCATCGCGGCGTAAAAAGCGCTGGATGCTTTCGCAAAACTGGACGAGAAATGCTACCCGTTTGGTGAGTAGCCACAAATCACTCCGGAACAGGCCTTTGCTGTAACGCGTTGTTGTTTTTGTTTGCATCTCTCCACAATGATCTACGCGGAGAAGCTCGGTTTATGTGATCATACCACCACGTAGGCAAAGACACAGCTCGGCAACAAGCGTGAAATATGTGTATGCACCGAAGGATTCATGATTATCTGTGCCGATTGGAGTTTGAGCGTGTGATTGTTCCTATCACACCCCGATGTTCAATTCAGCAGTGTTTGGGATAAACACTTTTTAACGTAACGATGCACAATTGAATTAAGATATATGTGTATTAAATGGATAATTTCTCGCACGCGCTTCCGACGGCTAATTAGTGAGCGAAGCCGTCGGGTCAGTCTTGACCCGTTCGATAGTCTGATCTCAGACGAGCGCACTAAATTGACGTCATCAACCACAAGAACCACATGTTTTTGTGTTACTCGTTCTTCTAAAGCTTATTGCGCATTTTACATTCGTCCATATACATCACAGACTATCTGCATTACGCACAGAACGCAGATATCAGCGGAAGCCTTGCGGATGGTGTGGTAATTTTATCGTTTAAAAATAGTCATTATTTCATCGGTGGTAGACCAAATCATCCATCTTCTTGCACCGGAGGTAGCATCGAATTGCAGAAAAAAAAGAAAAAAATTAGGAAAGGCAGCGTATTCTCGTTTACTCGCATGCGTTGGCAAACACAAACATTGCATACTCTAGCGATAGGTTCGCAACTGACGCGTCCAGAAGCGCGTCCCGTGCTCCGAGAGTAAAGCAAACCGCGAACGAACGTGAAACGGTCAATATTTGATCGCACCTCGCTCATCGAACAGTGCGCCGCGAAGGAGATGAGATAGGAAGCGGCACACGGCGGTCGATGGATGATCATTTTCTTTGTTGGCCTTCGAAAGGCAACAATGTTTGGGACCGGTGCGGTACCACTTTGACGGTAGGTAAGCCGGAGACTCTGTAACTACTAACCGCTACAACGCATACTACCGATGGTACTCGTTTTTCTGCTAGTCGGAGTAATATTGGCGAAAGTAGCTGGTATGAGAAATATTAGGGAGCTTTCTTCTATTTTTTTATATTAAACTTCTAAAAAATATTTTCAAATTAGAAAGAAAACCACAACCAGAAAAGTTCTGCATAAAAACTGATACCAAGTATTCATGGCATACTTGGATGGTGTTCTTAAGCATTGAGTAATCTTCATTTTGTTGTATTGGTGCAAGTATGCGCTTGGTGCGGTTGACGTTTGGTTTATAGCGTTTGTAGCATCACTGTTGTTTCATTTTTTGGTAACGCTATCCTGAGATAGCGGAGAGAATACTGTTGAAAATTTTCCAAAAAATTATGCTATTTATAAATAAGCATTTCACTAAGAAATTCTTCACCAATGCACATCAGCTATCGTATGTTTTGAAATAGCGAATGATTGAAACATGCATGCCTAAAATGTATGGAAAATATTTTTACAAAATACAATAACCAGCATGCAGCAAACTAATGTGCTATCAAAATTAACAGATTGCATTATTCAAGTGCAAAAAATGTGGAGGAACAAATTTTAATACATACATCCTTAATTGTGTTTTAGTACTTGTGAAATGTAAAAAGTTTAGAGAAAGGAAATATGTTTATTTAATATAAATGGCAAATGCTGGTTTTGTTATTTTTTCTAGCAGTATTTTTTTGTTGAGATATTTGGTACTTCGTTATCATTGCAATACGTGAAAAGCTGATAGAGAATAGTATTTTATTAGTGCAAATTTCACTTTTAAATACATATCATGTTTACTATATTTATCGCCTATCCATTATAGAAATGTATAAAACAATTTTTTTTTTCAATTGTTCAAACACAATCTTTATAAAAAAAACGTTTGCATCAGACCACCCTATGCCGCCCTTGCGGATGTAATATGATCCTGCACCGTACAGGCGAACGAAGTCAGCCGGCAGACGGTTTTAGCTTGTTGCATGTACGTGTGTATGTGTATGTGTAATGCAGTGCAAATCGGTGACAGACATGGCGTGTTCGGTTTTCCTGCCTTTCGTTGCCCTCGTGCAAGAAACCAGCCCCGCTGGGAGCATGTGTGTTAGAAACGCCGCTCCCTTCCATCTGGAGGCCGCAGCCAGAAAGAAATGGTGCACACAACACGCTGAAATTGGACAACTACATCGAAGTGAGCCAGTTCCCTGGATGACCTACACAGGTGTGGTGTGCGAGCTGCCCCAGCAAGAAGCCGGTGACCGCGGTGTTCGTTCATGCTCAGCCAGGCCGATGGTGCGCAGGGGTGGAAAGGGCACCGCAGGAAAACCCGTTTCAAGGCAAGCCATCGCCGTGTGCGTTGCTGTTGTTGCTGCTGCTGCTGCTGGTTACCGGCTCACACAGGGGGTGGGTGCGAACGTGAGAGAACTAGCAGAGAGAGAGAGAGAGAGAGAGAGAGAGAGAGAGAGAGAGAGAGAGAGAGAGAGAGGGAGAGATGAGAGAGAACACGAACGTCTTGTGTGCGTGGAGAGCGTGAAGCGAACGTTGAGCTTTTTGGCCTTTCGGTTGGGGCGCTAAGTCGCAGTCTCCGAAAGATCGTTGCCGCGGAAGCTTTGAACCGATCGCGAGTGGAAGAAAAATCGGCCACGCGAGATTAGATACGAGATCAACTGATCGAGTCGATCTTATCGCGTGAGTGAACGGGATCTGTGCGAGGTGTGTGCGTTCACCCACCGTATGGGGTGCATTTTCGACACAATTTTAAGCGCTACATTAGAAGGTTCGATCGATTGGCGCGAGAGCAGTGTGCTGGTGAAATGGTAAAGCGTGTGGTGAAACTAAAATAGAACCATATTTCACGGGTTGATTTTCACGCACTTCCTGTGCGGGAGGGGAGTTTATGGTGTGCAATATAAGCGATAGTATTTATGGTGTCCCTCCCGCCACCGTGAGCTAGCACGGAAACGCGACCTGGTGGATGAGATCGATTGCGTTCTGTTCGGGCTGGTTGGGTGATTGCTCTACTTTGAAGACATGGAACGCACTTTCGGCTTCTAAGCCTCGTCCAATAACACGCGAAAGCTCTAGTGCGGGTCAGTTGGACTGACTCCATTGCAGCAGAACCGAGTGCGTGGAATGTGGCCGTTAAAAAGTGAATTTCCCAGTTGGAGTGTACACATTTTGCCCAGTTTTGTATAGCGTTAACCAAATAAAAACAACAACAAAAGAAAAGCCGTCCAAAAACGAGAGAACGAAGTAAGTGCGAAGCCTTCCATCAAACCGCGATGCGATGCCCGATGAGATGAAGCAAAATGGTCGACGGGAACTGTTTATGCTGGCCGGTTTGTTCTTGCCTCTGCCACCTCCGCGGTTCCATTGTTTGGTAGCTTCGGTTCGCCAAAGTGGCAAAAGTAAAAGTAAAAATCGACAACGAAAACGTTGGAACGGGGCGCGCGTGAGCCCGGGAATTGGAGTTCGTGCGCTTGTGAGCAACGTGCCGTGTTCTGACGTGCCGCCCGGTCCGTCAGGGGGTAGCTAGGGAAACGCAAAGAATTTCAATTTGGACTTTGAAGGGATGGGTGTGATGGAAAGCACGGTGAAGGTCACCTTGTGCACAACGTTTAGGCGTTCAGAACGTGGATAGAGCAATGTGGGATAGGAACTTTCAGAAACATTTTTCGAAGCGTTTTCTAAGTAACAACCAATTAGTTTTTTCATAAGTATTTGAAAAAGTGCTTCGAACATTCTTTCCATTCATCTTATGAGAATATTTTGCAAACTCAGTCCCTATACCGTCCGTTTGCTTCAACGGATGTTCAACGGATGTTCAACGGATGTGTATTACATTGTTGCATAACAAATTACCACGTCAAGCCGTACTCAAACTGTTCACTGTTGTTTCACAGAGCAACCGAGGTGTTTATAAATTCATGTCCTCGACGAACAACGTGCTGGGAGGAGGCATTCAATTGGCCGGGAGCGCTGGAGTACGCATGTAGAAAATTAAATTATATGCGAAGGTGCAAGAAGCTGAAACAAAACCCACCGATCGGCTGGCAAAAATAGAAAGCACTATTACATTCTAGACACCCAAGCAGCAGCCGACGAAGTACACGAGAACGTGTACCAGCGCGCGATAAACACAACCTGCCTGTAACACCGTCGCACCGTTTGCCGCTGCACCGCTATCGGCCCTCGAACAGCTGACCGACAAACGCACGGATTCCAGAGCCGAGTGTCATGACCGATACGCGGCTCACTGGTTCGCGCGAAAGAGCGGTGCAGCTAGTGGCAAATTATTTTCCTATCTGGTGCGGTACCGTAGATATTCATGCAAGTTGAATGTGTTTTTATACGTTTTTACTGTTATTGGCAAACCTTCGGGACGTTATCTTCGATCGATAGGATAGATAATGTTAGACATATTGGAAATGCAAACATACAGTGCAGCTTTCGTAATGGACACCGACACCCCATGACGTAATATTTGATATCCAGACACATACGCTACGAAGTAGATAACTTTTCTTTTTTTTGGGTAAACATCCTCTACATCGTGACTCACTGTTCATATTTGCTACTAAAATACGGACGTATTTCACATCTCTCATGATGTGATGTGTACATGATGTATACCTAACTGAGCTCACCGTAGAAAAATGTGATGATTGTTGTAACAGGTTTAATAACTCTCCCTACACACCGTCCGCATGACAAAGCAGCCGGCGAAGAGTGCTGACCCATATAGCAGCAACGAAAATAGATCACTGCCGACTAGATCGTTGCGTACTTGTACATGCTGGTAGACTCCGGCAACCTGCCAACACCTGCCGTGGTGTAAATATTTACATCATTGACTTCGGTCGTACCGTTTGGACGCACTGTTGACACTTAATCTCAACCTTGATCATCCTGCGGAAACTAGTGTGGAGAACCGAATGCAGCACAGGCGAGCAGGAGATGTATTGATTTATGTGCTACGCGCTTAGTCGATTTGTTTCGCTGATATTTATACTAGCACTACCCGCGTGGTCTAGGTTCTTTCGCTTTTGTCTACTCTCGACGGGACGGTGAACGTAACAAGCCTACGGAGCGGCCGCAGGTACGACCGCATAAGGAAACAAAAATCTGGCAGTAGCGATCGCTGAACCAGAACCCCCGTTTAGCGGACGGGCGAATAGTTCAAATTCATTGCGAGCAAACGGGACTTGGATCTGTTTTGCAGCGTGCTGCTCGTTTGCAAAAAGGGTTGCCAGGAATGTTTTTCGATTTTTCAATCTTTCTTTCTTTCTTAGAGCCACGCAGTGTTTTAGAGAACGTTTTGCTAGAAGATGCTTTGCGGTGCCCTTTGCTTTCGGAAGCATTTACTTTTTGCTCTCTCTTCTCTCTCTCTCTCTCTCTCTCTCTCGCTTTCCGGAGTCAATACCATGCTAACAAGCGTACTGTTTTTTGCACTTTCCCGGACGCGCTCGTTGCGGATCAGGATCGATGAAAAATGGTGCCTTTGACCTCGACCACGCTCCACGCCAGGAGAAAAGCTCATATTCTACTAGCTCGTGGCACAAACCGTGGCACGCCCGAGACGGTTGGCATTTGTTGCTGGGTCGCGTTTCGTTCGCCCTCACGACCACCTAATCCGTTGTTAACGATCGCGACGAAGTAAAACCAAAACAAAGACTAAAAACCATCCAAATCAGATCATAATTTCCCGTCGCTGCCCCGTGCGCCATCGCATCGGGGCATGACGCGCTGCGAAACCCGCAAACCATCAGCCGGAAACGATGGCTTATTTATCGATCGATGCTGTTTGCCGTACTTTCGCAATCGTATAGCTGCTTGAGCGCTCGGTTCGGCCGCTCGAGCTGAGATCGGTTGCTACGATCGCGATCCACGGTGACACGTACTAAGGCAGAGACTGGTTTGGGCCACGGCGTTCCCGTCGATCTTGAACTTGAGTCCGGCTCGATTTGTTTATCGTTCGCTGCAAAACAGACGCAACGCAGTACGATGTCCGTTTTGATGGTTTGGCCTTTCTCGATAGTGGTGTGGTTCTGGTAAATTTACGGGTTTTCATAAAAATACCGTATAAACGATTTCGCAATTCATTGATAAGAGTTGTTCACTGTTGCGATTCATTTCCCTTCCCAGAGCAGACAGGCCCCGTTCAGGTTCACGCGAGTCGCGTGTGTGTGTGTGTGTTACTGGCCGGCGTTGTTGTAGGGCGAAAACAGGTTTTCAAACGCAAAAACGATACAATAAAAGCAACCCAAGAAAAACGGCCCATACACACACGCTGGGACGCGCTGCAGTCACCAAAACGTGGCCAGATACATAAGCCCCGGTGCAGCTCGTCGCCAACGCCAGCTCCCATTTCGATCGGAGTGTTTTCGAAGCCCAACGCGCTTCTCGCGTCGACCCAACGAGCTGGCGACGGTTTTGCACTGCTCTGCTCTGGCCGATGTGAGATGTTTTTTTGTTTTTTGCGAAAAAGATTTTTTTCGTGTGTCTGGCCGCTTCTCGGAGCAAGAAAGCACCCGTGGGGGAAGAATAAAACAAACGACGAACGGCGAACAGGTTTAGGTTTGGCCGGCGATATCTGCCCGGTAGGCTGAGGCGGCAGAAAGGGCTTCTACCACCGCTCACCGTCGAAACGGGTGGTGAGCTAAAAGAGGGAGGACGGCAAAGCCAACGACAAGATTGGCAGCATAAACCTGTTCTGGATTTAGGATGAGGTTTTATTTTTGCTTGCTTCCCTGTGTCCTCTGTGCAAACAATGTGTAACAGTTGGGTTTCGGGCGGGTAAGGTAAGCGAGTGCAATCCAGCATCCAGCAGGACGGCCAGGAACACATTCGTGAATCGTAATGGGAGCCTTTTGGGCAATCGGGTGGAAGAATTTGAATGATGTGTTGGTTGAATGTACCAGTACGGCCAGATGTGATCAAAAACGTCCCGAAGTCCGAAGCGAGCCGGTTTTGGCCGGTCTCCTCGTTTTGCGACTCGTTGTGCATGAGTTTGACGAACGACGGTTTGCCACTTGTTTTACCGGTGTCACCCTGCCGGGGGGAGTGACGTTTCTTAAAAGACCCAAAAATGGGTATTCGTGTGTGTGAATGCACCGGCGGAACGGTGTAGAATCCCCCGTAGTCAGCATCCCATTGGAGAACACAAAAATGAAATATTCATAAGCGAATACGTTGGCGGGATGGTGCGGGAAAATACCTGAGCCAGAGCCGATATGTGTTGGCAAATAATTTCAGTCGACCCGAAAATTGAGCGATTCGTGTCGTAAATGGCGAACGGCGAACGGTGAAATGGACGAACGGCTGAACCAATAATGAATGATCAGGTGTTGGAATGGAAACATCGTACACTCGCACTTGCCGCATGCAATCGAGCAGAAAAGCTCCCGATGATAGGTTGACATGTGTGTGTGTGTGTGAGAGAGAGAGAGAGAGAGAGAGAGAGAGAGTGTCAAAGGAGAGGAGGTAGTGGAATGGGGGAGATGAACAACATCGTATTCCGAACGATTGGCCACCAAACCAAACACTGATATCGGGGAAAATTGGGTGAGCAGGCGAGAAGTTTGTCTTCTCTTGTTTTCCTACTTGTAGGATGTGTAACAACGAGAATGCTGCGTTGTATTTTCGCGCGTATGTCATTAGCACAAAACCCTCTTCAAAACCCCCCTCCCCTTCCATTCAAACAAACACACACACACACGCGCACACCAGAGCCTTGCCAGTATCTTGACGGCAAGCGGATCGCGAGAGGTTCGGCAGAAGCAGCAAAAAATGATTAAAGTGCAGTGATGTTAGCCTTTTTTCTACGTTTCTCTTCACCCGGCCGCTCGTAATTGCCACGAAAATTAAACACGAACTTTATTATGTTTCACCAATCACTGCACAGGAAACATTGCCCGCAATGAGGGCTTTTAAATGAGGGCCATCATTTTTGTGCTTTTCGAAATAATATCCATAATCACTGAATCGCTGAATCGGGGATATGGTAAGGTGGGCCGCGCGGTCATCATGCGCGCAATTTACGGTGGAATAAGTTGGAAAAATTACAAAACTCCGCCAATGAGCGAATTTCGAGAGCGTGCAGCAGCCACAATTGCCGCTGGCATCATAATATTGAACATTAGGTTTGAAATATGCGATACTTGCAGTGCGGCAGGTTCGCCGTTGACCTGCGCCTTTGCCACCTTTACTTACGAGCATGGGAAATTGAGCTCGCATTGAAATTATCAACCACCCGATCGCTACTTGTGTTGTGTTAACCTTTTTAAACGCTCCAGAACGGAAGCGGACGGGTGTGAAAGCGAGGCGCGGTACGGCTTGATTACAAGGCAACGGCCAGGAAGAGGAGTTACGATGTAATCCAAACAACGCTTTTCCGATTCCCAGCCACGCGCAGCGAAGGAACCCACGGAAAGGATTTATCCCCCGGAAGAGCAATTAAAGTTGATTATTAGAACATTAAAAACGATTGCAACAGGTTAGACCGCAGGTGAAGCCCGCCCTCGGTGGCTGCCGGTGTTACGTGGACGAAATGAGGGGAAAAGAAGAAAAAACAACAACAACAACACTAAATTACTCGTCAAAATTATCCTCACCCGCAACCCGGTAATGGGCACGTTCGGGGCGGTTGCTGTATTAAAGCAATCAGATCGCCATCCTATCACCACCGATCACATGACCTTCGACGTCGAGTCTGGCCGCATTTGAACCTGCCGGATGGATGCATTAGATCGAAAGTGGCTTCCGCTGTCGGGCCAAGAACGCGATCTTCTATCTTATTTTCTATACAGCCTCTTTTGAGCGGAAGTTACTTATTGCAAACTCAACTCCTCGATCGCAAGGTGGTAGCGTTTCGAGCCGCGTGAGAGTGTTCTGTGCAATGGTTTTGGCTGGTAAAAGTGCTTAAATTGCGTTTATCTCTTCTCAGCGATGGTGTGTAGAACGGAAGCGTTCCCCTGTTATTCGACCCTTCATTCGACCACCGCTTAAGTAACATCGCTCATTTTGATCATAAAACAATTCAAAGTTTTAATTTCTCCATCTTTATCCCTGTCTGTTTTTCACTGTATCGTGCACCGTACACGTTTTTTTCTCTTCTGACGCTGACGGTGCTGTCAACCCACCGTCACCGTCAGTATTTCGTCCATTTCATGCTGCTTGTTTCGTGGGAATTCGTTTGCATAATTTTATGCTCTTGCGTGGCTGATGTTTCGGAGAATACGAGTACGAGTCGCCGTCGACGTCGTTCTGTCTTGCACGGCCCCTCCGTCCGTCCGCGCCAAGGATCGAGTGGAATGCCGGGCTGGGTCCGACCGGGGGCTCGACCGATGGCATCAGCGTGTTAACGAAAAGTGGAACTGATAGAGTTGCTTAAAACTTAAGTAACGCCACATCACCCCTATCGCTATATCTGATCTCGTAGAAAAAAAAAAAAAACAAGGGGCGAACCTATGGCAGGGTCAGTCTATCCGTCCAATGAATGGCTGGAGCACCCGCTAGCAGTACAGGTAGGGTGGGCGAAGGGATGGGCAATAAAATATTGGTTTTATGCTTCCCAGAAGGTTGCAATTGTGGATTCTCAGGCAACTGATGTTGTGAATAAGGATAAGAGTCGATGACATCATTTGAAGCATCATGGGTAGCCCTTTTTTAAAAGATGTTTTGAATAAGCGGCAGTTTGAAAGATCAATATTCATGTCGTTTGAGATGATCAAGGCATGCTAAGATCAGGGGCATTTCTTGGAAATTTGCATGTTCTCCGAAGCATAACGAATGTTAACGTTATTTCATAGTTTTGAAATATTTATCACACATGATAAGTGCTGAATATATGGTCCCTACGACTAAAGGGAATCCCTAAAACGTTCCTATCTTGAAGTAAGCTGATCGCGTATATTTTAACCCATTTAATAATCGTTTCAGCCACACAACTGCTGGGAATGGATCAGTTCTCCCGGTAGCCGGCGGTTAAGTGAGTCCCCACCGTCATTTTGGACAGTGTTTTAATGTGTTGAACAAGCAATTTGCTATTCTTTCCGTCGTGGCACGCTAGCAGGAGGAACGATTTAAATTCAATTACACGTTGTAAATTCCAACCCATCACTTGTTGTTACCGCGCGCGCGCGATTGCAGAACACTCTTACCCTTTCTCCTGCGGAGTTCTCTTCCATGAAGCGTGAAGGGCACCCACCAAACACACACACACACACACCCCCCCCCCCCCCCCC